>MU181931.1:125728-173678 GCA_016904865.1 Pissodes strobi | reverse complement strand
AACCCAGCTAAACAATTCAGTAGGAAGAATTTTAGGTTTGATATGAATCCAATTTAATAGGCAGTTTATTGTACACATAGGTATTTTAGCTGTTTATTGGATTAAACAGATATCAATGAAATATATCTAATGCCTGATCTCGAATGCTACATCAACTCGTCCTGAGGGTTTTTGTCCCAATTTCGAGATATATTCTCTATCTTATCTCATCTCACGACAACACTATTTTTATTAATTTCCCACTTTATAAGATCGCGGTCATAATCTTTGTTGAGCTATTGTGCTTAAGATACCATAGATATATGCGGTATTGAAAATTGAAGATAAACCTGTAAAGAAGTTGCAAGTTCTTTGTGAATGAAAACGGACCAAAAGTGGGGTGCAGTTCTTAAATTATACTGCTTTTTAAAACAGGGGAATTTTGAAATATTAAGAATAATAATATACCTTATTACATCACTATGAATTGCTTGCCAAATTAGTAAGAAACTTGCAATGTCAAAACTAGACTTTTACTAATTCATTGAACAAGCTGGTTTCAAATAATATTTTAGTACTGTAAACTATTTGCACATCATGATATTAAAATGCACTGATTGTAACGTAGTCATGCATTTAGTTTTTATCGATTTCTAAAAAATAGCGTACATCAGTGCAATAAGAATGAAGAGCTATCAAGATGACTATACGTTAAAATGGATAAATTACCTACAATTAACTAAATCCCACTACAATGAGCAATGAGGCAAGGAGACACCACCATACCAAAAATATTTGCGCTAGCTTTCGAAGACATTTTTCAGAGATTGTAATAAAACCGGAACGGCATTAACACTTAAAATTTGGTAATGACGCAGTGTTAATAACGGAAAACATAACGAGCTGAACGAAATGTGGCAACAAATTACTCAAGCTTCAGCAGTAACTATGATAAGGCAATAATAATGAGCCGTGAAGATACCGATATAACTTCCCTACCATTGAGAAGATTAATGGTTTTTACACATAAGTCACACTTTTAAGCTGGGTACAAACAATCAAAATGACAAAGTAACAAAACGAATACGACCTACCAGCTTGGCTTTGGTAAATTGGGGTAAATCCAGTAGCTTGGCCGGAGCGCAGTGACAAATTTATTAGGGCTGGTTTGGGACGTATAGGTGTTATGAAGGGAACATTATGTACATAACCGACGTAAAATTGCGCCGCAATCGAAAATTTGTTCATATGCATCCACCATCCGTCAAAATTAGCATTTTCACATACTATAAATGAGGAATATAATAAAAACCATGTAACTTTATTTTTATTATGCATATACGGGTGCCGCGATAACGCTGATCATTAGGAGCGAAAGGCCCCCTTGGTGCCTTCCTGGCTACCCCATTGGATATATCTTTAGAAAGAGAACAATCCCCATAAACTTGACAAAGAATGTGAACAATATTTATATAGTACAGGTCTGTATTTATTATGTCCCTTTTTAAAAGACAAAATAAAAATCGAGAAGATTAGAAAAGAAGACAAAGGTTACACACAATAAAATAGGAGAACACAGAAGTCTGCAGGAAAGATGGGCATGTAGCTGGTATGAGACCCGGTGTAAGAAAACACAAGCAAATAGTGGATATGGGGATATACTTTTAGAAAGTATGTTAATCTGTTGAACACATTTTTTTAAAACCATTGATTGGGGAATTGATTTTTTCGAAATTAAAATGCCATACAGATATGGAGAAGGCGTTGTTTTAGCTTTTGAATGAATGAAACTCGGCTGCTCATAACTATATAAAACATATCAATATAATCAATAAAAATTTTCAGTTTAAAAGTTAAAGTCATTCCAGTCTCGTTTAGTTGATCAGGCTTTCAGTCCAATCAAATATATAGTAAGAACTATCAAACACATTTTTATTTTTACTTTATGAGTATCATAAAACACACAATAATCTGTGACAAAGCTGTTTTATTCCGAGGATATACTTAAAGGTAATAAATTTTAAAAAATGCCAAAACTAAAACATTGCGGATAAAACTGCATTTAAGATGCATTTTGCCAAAGGTTCCAAATCTCAAACTTTTAAGAGCGACCACTCTTGGGAAATCATATATTGGTTATGAGGGAGGGGTGGTCCTTTAAAAGAGAACACAGGAAAATTAAAAGAAATTATGTTATGGTAATATTTTACATTGCTTATTTATTAATAATTTTAATTATATACCTAACAGTTGTAGCATCAACTTTGTAAAAAATGAAATTTAAATTAAATTTAACCAAACACAGGCTATACATGATATGATAGGTAAATAAAAATCACAATCTTTTATATTATGTACAGGGTGGCTCGAATTTTAGTCCATGTATGGGGAACTCGAAAACCGTAAGAGATACAGTATCGGTCAAATTAAGGCGCAAAATTGCGTATTTTGATGCCTGACGGCATTTAGAAAGTTTTAAAATTCTAAGTATTGCCGGAGATATCCGGAAAAAGCGAAATTCTGAATAATCGTTTTATTTTTCTACTGAGCTTATGTAAAAACGGATTTCAAATTGGATTGCACTTTTGCATTGGCACTTTCCTCGCTCTATCCAACGGTGGTATCTAGTTTGGAATCCTATATTTCGTCTTCAAGGGGTCATCATCAATTTCCTTTTTTTAAATACGAAATTGATTTTTTTTATCATTTATCAGATGATATTGGCGTTATTAATATAAATAAGGGTTTTAAATTTTTGTATTTTTTTAATTTTAATTTTATTTTTTTTTTAAATTACTTATTATGCTTTGGGGTAATTTTAAAGTGTTTAAGTTACTTTTGAAATTTTCACATTCTATAGAAATATTTTATTTTGCTTTTGTGTTAAGTGGAAAATTAAAACCTTTATTTTTAATAAAAATAAATAATAGTAAAATTAAATAAACAGGTTTATTTATTTTTTTAAGCCAAAGGAAAATAACCAATAAAAAAAATAAAACCACATATTCATATTTATAACGCTAACATCATCTGAAAAACGATGATCCCTTGAAGACAAAACGTCAGATTCCAAACTGGATACCACCATTGGATAGAGCGGAAAAACTGGCAATGCAAAAGTGCAATTTAATTTGACATCCGTTTTTAAATAAGCTCAGGAAAAAAATAAAATGATTTTTCAATATTTCGGTTTTTCCGGATATCTTCGGAAATACTTGGAATTTTAAAACTTTCTAAACGGCATATTGTTAGGCACCTAAATGCGCAATTTTGACCTAATTTGCCGGACACTGTATCCCTTACGATTCTTGAGTTCCCCATACATAGACTCGAATTCGAGCCACCCTGTACACTGTACATACAAATCTATAAGTTTTTACCTTTAAAATAGTTAATAATTGCTCCATACATTTTAACTTATTTTTATAAAATTCAAACTTATATTTTAAATTATTAGCTATTAAGCTTAGGCACATCTGTAACCATGTAAGAATTCTTTACATTTACAATGGAATAATTTCAGGTTCTTCATTCTTAGTTTCAGAAACACAGAATTGGAAGTAGATGGACTCACTTGTAGCTCATCAATACAGTCGAGGCTAGTCAATTCTTCAGTCTCGGTTATAAAGGAAAATCCCTATATACATAATAATAAAAAGCTGTAAAAAAAAATTTCTGAATAATGTCCTGGTCCAAAGGTTGGCGATGGGAAGTGGTGTTTGATAGAAGGAAAATAAGTTTGATATTTACCAGTCCAACTTATGAATGTGCGCTGCTTTAAAGCATCGAGGGTTTTTACTTTTACCTATAATAAGAGGTTTTTCCTTTATACCTAACATATTTGCACAGAGCAAATTCGGACTTTTGCAATTTATCTTCCAGGACATGGATCACTTTTCAAGGTATATATTTTTGACGGTAATTCACGATAGTAGAGATCTGTCTCGTCTATACACATCTTTTGGGAGGTAATGTTTTAAAATGTCCTCTTCATATCTGCGATATTAACATCCGCAGATTCCCCACAATTTGCCTTGAAGGTAACAGCGTGCCTATGACGAAATCTTTCTAACTATCCATTTGATGTCGCCTAGTCCTAGACTCTGTGCATTTTTGAGCGCTTTTGCTTCATTTATAGCCTTATAAAACCAAATACAAAAAGCTTTGTCCACAACAACTTTCTCGATTTTTGGAAACTTTCTTTTTTGTTAACCATTGCCACCTTCTCGATACAAATGTCTAACTTCTTCTTTGTTTTGTAACAATATGGTTCGTTGTCTTGCCAACTTACAATTCACGGTAAATGATGAATTGTTATTACTATTTAGAGAATAGAGAATGAAGTTTTATTGAACAGTTCATCTTATGAGATTTATTTTAGGATCTATTTTTGTCCAGAAGGAATATCCGATAGGTTAAAGGAAAACAATGAATTAATTTTATTTTTCATTGACCGCTGTCATGACATATAGACCTTGCGTATGTTATGGCTTTCATTTATGCGGAATATGGTTCGTATCCGAGTCTGCCCGTTAGAAGCCATCCTTGTTTATGCCAAACCACTTACATGAAGCTGAAAGGATATTCAATGAAATATTTGCCAATAATTTTATTTGAGGACAAATTCAGGATGTGAAGAATCTGGAATATAAATAAAGTAAAAGGAGCAGCAAAAGACAATATCGGATCCAAAGGCAAGTGGATGGAAGATGTTGTAACGGTGAAGTTATCGACGGTGAAAATTGCAGGTGATTGGGCGCTTTCTAAAGCGACCAGAGATAGATTATCTTAGAAAACTGAAGTTCTATCCATATAAATAATTTACTGAAGATGATGCCGATAGAAGTAAGCAGTTCTGCTAGATTATGTATGAGCGTATATAATAAAAATTAATCTCGGTGTGAAATGCATTTGTTTTTTTTTTAATAGTAAACTTAATCGACGCAATGAGTGGTATGATATATAAACCTGGCTTTCCAATTTATTAACGGATCGAAACATCCGACTTGGTATTGATGGACATCTCTCGAGGGAATTTACAATCAATGCCGGAGTTCCTCAAGGGTGTATATTATCTCCCACACTGTTCCTGCTCTATTTCAACGATCTCTTAGATAGGACAAACAATTCTACTTACAGCTTTGCAGACAACAGCACTCTTATATCCTCATTCATGTCTGGGACTCAATGACCGCTGCCCGTTCCCAACGCGAGCGAGAAAATCAAATTGCTGCTCTCAATGAGGATATGAACGCCACCGTGGAATGGGGTGAGGAAAACAATGTCCAGTTTAATGCAGGAAAGACTCAAGCAGCAAGCAGCAGTCTTTTCAAAAAAAGCAAACACCGCAGGACTTGATTTGACTTACAATGACAGAACAAACACTGACTCTGGCCTCATCCATAAGCTTGATGTGCATCAACGTAGAAAACAACATGTCTTTGCGTCACCAAAATCGCTTAGGCAGCAGCATCACAAAAGCGAGGAGCACTCTATAGAGCAAAAAAGTTGTATACACCTCAACAGGCCTGCTCTATAAGGCCCAGATAAGATCATCTCTAGAATGCTGTTCCCATGTGTGGAGCTTGGCACCCAAATACTTGCTCAAGATATTAGACTCCATGCAGAGGAGAGGAGTCCGTCTTGTGGATGACCCAGAAATAACTAAAGACCTTGATAGCCCTGAACATCGAAGAAAAGTGGCGGACCTATCTCTATACTATCGACACTACTACGGAAGATATTTGAACGAGCTAGTACTTATGATTCCGCCCAGAGTTGTGCCAAACAGAATCACTCGTCAGACACAAGCTGCTCATCAACATATGATTCAGTTGCGTACACCTAGGACGGCGCCGCTGTTGCGGGACTCCTTTGTCTGGAGGGCTGGCTCGCTCTGGAATGGACTTCCGAGTTCAACGTCCACCGTCTTCTTCACACCCGCATCGCTTGTTCAGTGGTATAAGATTTTCCTTTTGTGTGTACCGAACATAAAAAAAACCTTACATATTATTCGAGTAGGTCACATTAGGCCACCGCAGAAAAAGACATATTTGAGCAGAAAAATTGGCAATCCATATTGTGGGTTTCATATTTTTGGAGAGCTTTACTAGAGTGTTCTATATTACTGTGAGTAATTTATGATTGTAAGAAAAACTGTTACCTATTTTTCCACTTTTGTTTTATTGAAATTTTTTCTATAGGGCTACTTCGATCCTGGCCCCAGGGTGTAAATTGCACAAGTGCCAATTTAGTGACCTTAAATAATCTGAAAAACCTCAACAATTTCAAAATGCTTGACGTTTCGAGGAACAAATTTGCACTCGTTGTCAAAAACAGGAAATCTAAAAATGTGTCTGTAGATAGTCCAGAACCATATTAGTTCATTGACCGAAGAAATATTGGCAATAAACTTGCACCGGAAATAATTCAGATACGTTATGTCAGGGCGCTTCGTGACTGACTGAGCCAAACATATTGAGATCGGTGGATTGATAGACATGATGCCACCAACTGGCCCGCTGGTTCATCAGATTTGACACTCCTTGACTTTTCTGCTAGAATATTGACTTTCTACAAGGAATTAAAATATCGGCTATTTTCCATCATCAGATACTAAATTAATTTAGCATAGATGAGGAAGTCTAACATAGAATGATCTTTGCTTTATGAATAATAATATAAATGTGCAAGGAAGAAGAAGAAATTTGAACAACTCTTATTTTGATACGATCCTGACCAAGTCCAAATCTTTACTGACGGTAAGGTCGGACGCTGTTCTTCCGGCTGTGGCCGCTTCCATTGTTCTCATGTGTTTAGGCACGAACTCTCCTAATCAAATTGGTCTTTTCTCGCATTTTTCGCCGCCGACGCCGCGTTCGGACGCAGCTAATAACAGCTCGTTGCATGCGATCGTAGTGGGCGGCGGCCGCGGGATGAACCCCCGCTAACGGTTAGGTCATTCAACAACAAATGAAGCGAGACTTCTGCAAATGTTCACCAAATTACCATCTTTGTCCGATTTCCCCGTACTTAGTAGACATGGTCGGACTAATTACTTCTAAAATTGATTGAGATTCCTAATTTTATATAATGTCAAGAAATTGAAATTTCACTTAGATACTATTAGTTAGGCTTGAAAACAAACTGGTACAGTTATAGGAGTCTATGAGACAATTAAATATTGTATCAACTACGAATTGCGTATGTGTCAATTTGGCATCTGTGTTTTGAAAATTTCATATACTGTCGATGAAATTGAAATTTCACTTAGATACTATTAGTTAGGCTTGAAAACAAACTGATACAGTTATAGGAGTCTACGAGACAATTAAAGATTGTATCCACTACGAATTGTGTATGTGTAAATTTGGCATCTGTGTTTTGAAAATTTGACAACAAACACCATTGCAAGTTTGGCTTGAGCTTGAGCATGCGCAATTTACTTGAAGTTCATTGTTAATCCTTCTGGCATCATTTTTAAACATTATCGGAATGTAAGGCTATGGGTATTTTCATCATTATGTATATGTTGACAATGGAGGCGTAAGCTCAAAAACATATTGACATTATAAAAGGTCGTAAGAAATATACCAATAAAAAAAATTATGTGTGCAGTTCATACACGGTATAAGTCAAACCATCATAAAACTAAACCAAGCGGTCACCCATCCAGGTACTAATAACGCCCGACGTTGCTTAACTTGAATGATCGGGCCAGAACTTTTTACTTTTTACTCTTAACACACATGTAACAACTGTATAACTGTGTTCTCTCTCTCTCATTCTCTCGCAGGCTCCTATAGATCTTTTTTTACTAGCGCTTTTTCGTTTCATCGTGACACCCGTGCTAAAGAAGATTTCACTTCAATAAAAAATAATTTCTAATTTAGATTCCCATAAATACTGAAACGTGTCCTAATAAGCATTGGAACAATCAAAAAATTGCCTGTATATGTCCACTCCTGAATGTAGGTCTCTCTCAGTTTCCTCTGTCTAGCTAAAGCGGCTAGCGGCACGAATTCCACTTTGGCTTTGATATTGTACGCATGCGCATATCAATTGTTTTTGTCATTAACATGTATCAGGCATGTCTCTAGGTTCTAGCAAAAATTCTACAACGCCTCGGTGGCGTAGTAGGCAGGGTGTTTGCCTGTCATTCCTGCGCTGCGGGTTCGATTCCCGTCGGTCGCGACAGATGTTTTTTTTAATTCACCTTTTTTCTTAATTTTGGGTTAGTTTGGGTTAGCCTTGGCTTAGTTTTGGTTAGCACTTGGTTAGTTCTTGTTTATTGAGCCCCATAGCGAGCGAAGCGAGCGGAGGGCCATGCAAAGCCATAATAATACCTAGCAATGTGAAATATTGTTTTTTATTAATTTACCTTTTCTTCTTCATTTTGGGTTAGTTTGGGTTAGCCTTGGGATAGCTTTGTTTAGCACTTAGTTAGTTCCTGTTGACTGAGCCCTCGTAGCGAGCGAAGCGAGCCGAGGGCCATGCAAAGCCATAATAATACCTAGCAATGTCAAAGCCAAAGTGGAATCCGTGGCGCTAGCCGCCTGTTCTGCTAGCTATTCGTATTCACTATTTGGCCACTACAGTTCGCATCTAAGCATTCCGTATATGGATTTGGCACCTAGGGCTTTTCTATTGGTTTGTTGCGCCAAGCGGTTGTGTTTTAACCAAGGTGTCCAAACATGTATGTGGAATGTTATTTGGTGCTAATTCCGTATATGGAATGTTTTGTTACAACCGGTTATTTTTTAAAATTTTAAGTTATGATGGTTTTGGAGCATTTTTAATGACTCAGGCAAAGGAGATGCACGTGTGCTCGATTGTTGCAGAGCTGGTTGACGATTGTCCATAATATATCTGATGAGGAATAGAGAGATAATTTTATGCTTTGGCTTCATTTACGATTTTATCAAATATACAATTGTTTAGTTACATAATGGGTTTGCTAAAAAGTTTTAACTACAGTGTAATTGATACAAATAAATACAGAGTTGATATTAAAAATTAAAAAGATATATAAATGACAGAATGAAAATAAAAACATTTATTGTTCAAATTGGGGAGTTACAACTATGAAAACAAAATTCCCGCACTATGTATGCAGGCGAGTTATTGTTTTATGAAAGAGAAAATACGTTCTCTTAGAGATTTAATTGTATTACATTATTATGTGATTTTTCCAGTATAATTTTTATCTCTCATCACTCAGGCCATCAAAGAATCCCATCAAATGAAAATAAAAAAGGAAGTCGATAAATTGCAACTGTATAGCCAAAATAAAAATTTTCATGAAACTTACAACAAAGGATACTATTAATAAAGATAAATTCGTTAAGGTAAAAGCTGAAAAATATATACCTACATATTTTAATTTATACAGTAATCTGCGTAAAATATGGTACAAATTAGTGTTCTGATCTGGACATTTCATATATTCATTGGTTTTTTTGACACTAAGTTCCTTTACTACCAAATGTAAATCTAGTAATATTTTAGAAAACAAAGCAGCCTGGGTATGTCTAAATTGGCATATAATAATAAGAATAAACGACAACTGCGTAAATAAACTTTAATTAATTAAAACAAAACTTGAAAAAATAAAAACGTAATTTTCCTATATCTAATTTATAAAAGAAGAAATGGATCATTATGTCAAAAAAGCAAAGAAACTACCTGCATGGTAAACATATTTTCCCTTCTTCCTATACTTGATTTAGAAAAAAAAAATATACATTATGAAAAAAAAACTGCCTTCATGGTAAACATAAATTTACCTTTTTCTAAGCAAATTTTTCTCTTGAAACGTTTTATAAAAATTAGCTTGAAATCCAGAAGGAATATAAAGATAATAGTTCTTTTTTGGTGCCATGACACAAAAATAGTGTAATACCAATTATGGCCCCAAAAATAATTTATACAATAGCGTCACAGACTGCCGGCACCTTTGATGCACGTGTGTCAACTTTCGTGACCTTGAATTTTATCACCTGACTTCAGCATTTCCAAGACACCATACAAAAATATATGCATATTTTTTTTAAGAAATGGTAAAATCTGTGATATACTATTATTATAAGGCGCAACTCTATGAGGAAATTTAGCACTTTTTGGGCGAATTGCTTTTATACAATAATTGCATGTTCTTGACACAAAGTAATAAATAATATTCGCCAGGGATTGACGTTGTCAAAATGGAGGTGGCAATTATTTTAACATTGACGTTTATAATTTACAAAATCTGGAAATTTGATCCACTGAAAAGCTGCCCGTGACCGCTGACTGAATAATTATTATCAGTCAACGCCGTGATGCTTCGGTATAGATCGTTCTTCTGGGGCTGTGGTATCACATAATTTTTTATGCAACCGTGAAAAAATCTATAAAATTATACCTAAAAAATGTCTATGAAAACTACCGGTTTTGATATAAATAGAAAAATAACGTTTCTAATGGCATCTATTACTGAATATGACATATTTTACAAGCAAACAAAATAATTGATCAAACATTTTAACTTTTATTGTCACTGTCGCTGCTAAGATAACGACTGAATGCCTTTGGCTCCACACAGAGATAAATAAATATCTAAAGAGAGATTGCCGAAAGATACGGAAGTTTTTAAGACCGCTTATTCATTGCGCATTCCCGAGGAGTATGGCGTTTAGTGGGAATCCTTGAAACTAAAATTTTCAACACCTTACCCACTTGTGAGTCACCGTGACATTTGATTTGAATTTGATCTCGATCAAAAGTGATAAAATTTTAAATTATTTAATTTGTTAACAAGGGTAATACTTGGTGATGGTGCTTGTTAATATTTGCTTAAATAGTGTGGTTTATTTTTAAGTAAAGTTGAAACAATTAAAGCGTAAGTATAATGTCTCTGAAATTCTATAAATCATAGTTCATATAGGATAGGCTTGCAGAAAATTCGTTGATTTTTTCCGCGGGAAACTTTTTGCTTTTTATTGTTCAGAGAGAATGTAGACCAAAATATCTATTGTAACTGGAATATGGCCTTAGAAATGGCGGTCCGGCGGGGAAAAAGGAATGTGTTCAAATCGTAAGTTTTGAGATAATGCCGTTTCTTTCACTCTCTTGCTTTTGGTTGTTTCTTAGGGTAAACAATATTTTTTTGTGTTGAAATACTTCAAATTACCTTTAATATCATTGGATGAACTTAAAAAACAGATTACCTAATATTAACAGAAAAAGTCTTGACTTATACCTTTTTACACTTTTATTTAAAAAAAAAATAAACATATATCCTTTTTCACAAAAATAATAACTTAAAAAAACTTAAACACGTCTTTTTTTCCTCTTTTTACATGTCTTCTTCATCACTATCTTCAGTAATAGTATCCAGAACTCCTTTCTTTACGGGCAAAGGATTATAAAAGTTGTGGAATGTGTTATCTATATAGGGCAATAACTCCAATAGGTTCTTCTTTTTTTCAACAGATATGGCTACAGTACCTTGGTAAGACAGTGGCAATGATATGGCTTCAGGGATGTCATTTTTTTTTTTCGTAATATAATATTTTGAAGTCTTCTTCAGTGTCCAATGTGGTTTTGTATTCTATAATTCCGATATTTTGGGAATATCTAAACCTTCCATATTACCTTTTCTCAATTTTGGTTAACTTTCTTGTTTTGAAAGTATTGTTGAAAAAGTGACGAAAATTCGAAAAAATCTTCACGTTTCATTTCTTCTACAATAAACTTTTGCTTCTTACCACACGGACGGACAAGTTGCACCCAGTCTCTAGGAAACACCTATAATGGTGAATCCCTATATTATAACTGCTTAACTTTTTTTGTCAGGCAGTATATTAAGAATATTTTATCTGAAAAAACGATGGGGAAAAGTTGAGCTTATAGTGTGATCTATAATAAGCCCAGTAACACGCAGTATTATTATTGTAAAATACAGGGTGTGCCAATCAAAACGAAACAACGCTGATATTAATTTCATATATCGTTCGTTTTTGAAAAAATCGTTCGGATTGCCCCCCTCGTCATTAGTGTACTGTAAAATTTTAAAAATTTTCCTATGTATAGTTTTCCATAAATATGTAGATCGATTTAGTTCCCTGTATAAATTATTTTTCTCGCTCTTATTACATTTAAAATTTAATATAATTGAATAGTAGTTATCCTTACCTTGCGTAAGATTTCTTGCTTTCTTTAAAATAAGTAGGGTTCTTTTTTAAAACATTATAACCCCAATATATCCAATATACCAAAAATATAAAAAAGTGAATGTAGTTAATTTAGACAAACACACAGGAGAAACACAGGACGACACTCTTATCATGCTTAACTGCCGCGAACAAGTGGCTGTCTAGGAGGAGATCGACGGGAAAATAGGTATAAGTATATCACATTTTTAACAAAGGAGTACGCTAGATTTTAAAAGTTTTAATTGTGAAAAACGATATAAGTTCATTTAAATATTTGGGTCTGAATTAATTTAAATATTTTTTTTTTGTGAAAAAGGATATAAGTCTACATATACCACTTTACGCTACAAAATATTGAAAAAATTGTTCTAAGTTTATAGTGAAAATAGGTATATGTGTCATTATACCGTTTTTCGCAAAGGCATATCTGAAAAAAATTAAACTTATTCTGAATAAGTATACTTATACCCCTACTCACAAAAAACAGTTGAAAGTTATGATATATACCTAATTTCACATGTGTTTTATGACAACACGTTTATAAGGAGACTTGTGTCGTTTTTCCCACTAATAAAACACGTTATTTTCTAAATGGTGTCATACTTAACTCATTTTGCACAATTTTTGACATATACCCTTTTTCACGCCGGACCGCCAAATAATCGAATACGATATATTTCCGCTACCGCGGTACATTTCTCGTCTATTGACCGAATATTTTGAAGATCAAGCAAATAATATTGCATTTCTATACCATACTTAGTTGATAGTTGCCGTTTAGAGGATGTTTGTTTCAAATTATACAGTGAGTAGCAAATTTTTGTAAAAGTGGCGTTGTCGAGAATTTATTTTTACCTTCTCGCGCGGCTGTAGAGTAAATATTGTAATCGTACAAAATTTCGAATTTTATTTTTGCATTTCTCGACGAAGTCCGAAAAACATAAAATTTTGAAAAAAACAGTTTCGTATATCCCCAACATTCTAACTTAGAATTAATTTTGCACAATATGGTTAAATTAGTGCTAAATAGATAATTTCAATTAAAATTATTTGCGTAAATTTAAAAAACAATAAATTTATATAAAATATGTTGGAGATTTATTAAATAATTACCTCTAAGTACCTCTAAAATATTTAGTATATCCCCGACACCTAACATTGACATAATTTTGTACAAAATGATTAATGTTAATGTTAAACTTACCAAAAGTTACTAATGCATAGTAAAACCTATTATGAAAAATGATCGGTAAATTTTTACTTTGCGCACTTTTCGAATTTTGCAGTTTTTTTGTGTGACGTGTACTAGATAGTATTAGAAGTATTTTGTGACACGTTAAATATTGCGCAAAGCACTTTTGACGCCAAATATTGAAAAAAAAATCACTGGCTGTTTAGTAATATATTATAACGCGAACACTTTCCCCATTTTACGTTAATTATGAAAAATTACTTGCAATGTTATCACACTTGACTAACATTCTTGATTTCCAAGTAGCTAAGTGTCTCAGGGTCCGGTACAAATTTCAAAAAGTGGAACCAGAACTTGTCAAACTAACTAAAAAAGTACCAAAGTAAAGAGACAAGCGCGTTACGCGCGCTTGTATAGCTTAAGGGATGGTATGGCCACATACTAAAGACAAGCGGAAAACTCATTCCGCAGATACTTCTTAATATACCATTTTCGTGAATCACCCTATATATATCTTTTTAATTATAATTCATTTAAGCAAAATAATGTTAATCAAAAATATCTATTTAAATAAGTACTAACTTATTCATAATTTACAAAATTTAGTCAAAATTGGGTGTTGGGGGGGATATAGTAGTAAACAATTACCAAAAAAATGTGTGTCTGTGTGTATGTCTGTCTGTCACACAACTTGTCTCCAAAACCGTTAAGTCGATTTCGACCAAAATGGGTATTTGGCAGTTTCTGGTGAATATCTCCAGAACTTTTTTTCAGTTTTTTTTCTAACCTCAAAATTAAGGATAAGTAGTTTATATGAAGAAAAAAAAATGATTTTCTCAAATCGGCTCTAACGATTTTCTTTAAATTTTCTACATGTTTACCATTTAGTAAGACCATTTTTCCGGGAAAAATCGGTAAAGGCCACTATATACTCTTGGAACAAAAATGAAGAAAATCGTAACGATTTTTTTCAAACTCTGTACTTATTTACCAATTAGTAAGGGAAATAATATGTATTTGTTTACTTTTCCTAGGAAAAATAAGATAAAGCCACTTTACTAGTGGAAACATTGACCTTCCAATTGTTCCTAGTTCTGTGGCGGAACTATGTTCCATTTTTTTTTAGTTCTGTGGCAGAATCAAGGAGCGAGAAAGTATGTGCGGCCTTGCCGTACCGTCTATTTAATGTTGTTTTCTTTTTAGTTAAGTGTTGAACAAAGTCTGACTCTGGCCAATTCGTATTCCTACTGATGTTGAAGTCCAAACCCTACTGTCATAAGTTGGATCCACACTGATTGATGCAAAACATTTAGTCCTAATTTCCTGTTAGGCTTCCAATAGAAATAATGGAGGCGCATACCTTCAAACTAAAGTTGAAGAGATCGATATTCAGTGGGAAAATAAAGAAAAGTCCGAAATATTTCGTAATATAAGGAAACCTCGACCATCTCTGGAGCCCCATATATTGCGTAACATAATAAGTATAGTATAGCATAGATTAATTTCTGGAAATCTTTTTTGCCATAATCCATGTACAGAATAATAATAGGTAATAATTTTAAATATAGTAATTGTGTGGTCAGAGACTAGTTTAAAAAAATGTAAATTTTTCGTTATCAGTGTTCTGCTTGTGATAACAAGTAGGTATTTTTCACTCCTGGCTAATGGAGGTACAAATAAACATTTTTTTATTGTTCCTGAAAATAATTCGAAAAAACGCGAAGAATGGCTTCAGATTATGAATTTAAATGATAAGTCGACTAGAATCTATTTGTGTGGAGACCATTTTGAAGATAAAAACTTTGCAGATTCGTGACAAAGGAGATTAACTAGATTTGCGTTACCCTTTTTAAAGCCTTGAATCATAATTATCAGTGATATTCTAATTAGACCTCCTCACACTTCCCACAATGTCCCCCATATAAGCCAACCTTCTCCATCCACAAGTACATGTAATCCTTGTTTTATAGAAACTGTTCTAAGGGCTAATCCTTCTGAGAACCCACATTTCACTTTTTTTCGGTTTTTGAGGCTTAGATTAAAATAAAAATTATATATATTATATATTATATTCAAATGTGTTTTATTTAATATTAATAAACTTCCCTATTTTATAATATAAAAGGGAACAATCTTCCTTAAAAGAACGTCTGATGTTTAACACCTAATTTATGCTTCATTATAATATTACAAAGTGGCAACACAAAACTTTCGTCAAAATTACATAATTATGCATAAAACCTTTGAAATATTTAAATGTGCATATACTAACTAGGTACTTTGCTTTAAATTTCTTTTTTAGGTAATTTTTACCTCTACGTTCTGATGTAAGCTCTAAAAGTTGTGTTTCAAATAACAGAAACACCCTCATTTTTCTAGAGGAGCAAAACATAATCGAATATATTTTAAATAATGACAACAACAGAAAAATTATATTCGATTTTAATAAAACCGTATTCCGAAATTATTGAATTTACAATTTTTACTGAATTTTCATTCCGACACATAATTTTTGGCAGATTTTACGGGTAAAGACCGCCAAGAAAAAAATTTCGGAATGAAAATGCATTAAAAATAGCAAATTCAATCATTTCGGATCACGGCTTAAATAAAACAATAATTTTGAATATGGCGCCATACAGTCGGTAAGGAAATAATTTACATTACCGACCCATAAACACAAAAACAGTTACTAATCTATAATACCGATCAACCCATATGTAATTCATCCCGAGGATACTGGCGGCGCTAGTGAAAACTGTCTTAAAAAAATATCATTGATTCGGCAATCTCTCTTTTTTATTTTATCTCTGGCTCCACAAATGATTACGCTTATTTTGAATTGGTATATAGAGCCTCTTCGGCTCTGACTCCAGGATGTAAACTACACAAGTGCTAGTTTAGTGACCCTAATGAATTACCTAAATATCTTCTACGTTTCGATAGGCAAGTCTGCTATCGTTATCAAGAATGAAAGAAACTAAAAATGAAAATGGTTAGCAAATACAATAAAACAGTAAAAAGCTCTTGCAGATTGTCAAGCTTTGAACTGACTTTGACAAGATGACAATTATAATGCCATATTTAATTACTGGTAACTGGTCTTTAGTGTGATATTGAGGTGTTATTTGGTAAATTAATTTGTTTTTGAAGTTTTATATATCTATAATAGGGAACTTGCACATTTTCTTTTTATTTCAATAATCAGTTCTATTACGCTAAAAAAGAAGGTGTGCCAAATCTGAAGTGTTAAATATCACCCGTTTTGTTTTTATACATTTTTAAAGTTGCCGTTAAATCCGCGCCAATTTAAACACGATTTGACGTCATAGAGCATAACGATCGGCGCGGCGGATCGGCCGATCATCTACCTGCCACTTCTATTGCGACTCGCAGAGAGAAACAGCAGGTTAGGCTTTAAGTTTTTAGGTTTAGTGGGTTATAATATATTTTTGTTTTGTCTGTGACAGTGTTTTTGGTTTGTATTTTGTGATTTGAACTAAAATGGAGAAAAAGACAGCTCATAACGCGTGTATTGTACCAATGTGCACAAAAACGACATTTAAACATTCATATTAAAGGTACAGATTTTTTGGTAATATATTCTTCATTTTAGAATGTTAGATGGTAGCTGTATCAATACTTTATCAGGAACAAACTCAACGCAAATGTGCTTTATTTGCGGTTCGTCTTCCAAGGAGATGAACACAGATAAAGTTTTCGAAAGGGTGACAAAAATTGAAAATCTTAACTTTGGCCTATCTTCCCTTCATTCATGGATCCGTTGTTTTGAATGTTTGATATATATTGCCAATAAAGTGTTGGCAAGTTAAGGACCCTGGAAAGAAAAAAGTTGTTGAAAACCAAAAACGAAAACTGCAGAAGGGTTTTAAAGTTCAAATGGGATTAATTATTGACAACCCAAAACCAGGCTATGGATCCACAAATTATGGGAATACGGCTAGAAGGTTTTCTTCAAAACCCAGAGTTAAGTTCCTCGATAACCGGCATTAACAAAGAACTTATTTAAAAATTTTTAAAAATTTTAAGAGTTGTGTCTATAGGACAAAAAATCAAGTTGGTACAGTTTCAACGGCTTTTGAGGGACACGAGAAATCTTTACATTGAATTATATCCTTGGTACTATATGCCTTGCAGTGTCCATAAGATTCTAGTTCATGGAATTGAGATTATCCAACTTTTTGATTTGCGCATAGGGCAACTAGCCGAGGATGCACTTGAAGCAAGACATAAAGAGGTCCGAAAAGTGCGTTGGAACCACCCAAGAAAAACTTCTAGAAAAAGCTCAAATAAGGGCATTATGAATAATCTACTACTTACCTCAGATCCATTTATATCATCTTTCAGAAAGACTACAACTTTCAAATCATGGATAATATAAATGATATCACAGAATATTTGGAAATAGACATTTTTGTTTGCAACAGTAATAGGATATTTTGCCTTCAGATATTGGCGAACTTGACTTGCAAAGTTCAGACTGTTCTGACCTTTCGGAAAGCGAATAATTTTTTCTATGCTTTTTTCAACAATAAAAGTTATGTTTTTTTTTGCTTAAGAATCTAATGATTAATTTTTTTAAGTATAAATTTTCATTTATTTACATAATTTTAAAATTTTGAACATCCTTTCCTTTTTCTAAGAATGTTTATTATATTATTTAACCATTTTAAGATCTTTATTTTTTCTGGGTACCTTCTTTCTGAAGTTCTATATTAATTAAGGTTAGTAGTTTCATTTTAAATCTATGTCAAAATGTATTGAATTATTTTTACCTATATGTATTTATTAATATTATTATTTTTATTATTATTTGTATTTTATGTTAATTTATTATAAAAAATAAAATTGTGCGATAAAAAACCTAACTACGACTTTTTTTGCCATTTTTTGTTATATACTGAATACAGAAATATGTAAAGTTTCATAGCGTACAAGCCAGCATACAAGTGAAGGTGGTATGTAATTATTTATGTACATTTTTTATAAACACCTAAACTCAGGTTTTTTGTGTGTCAGATATAGCTTAGTGTATTAGCTACTCAACCGTTATTATTTAGTTTAAATCCGTTGAGTACAACAAGAGTAATGATTTTTGTCAATTTATCCCATTCACTCAAAGCACTGTGCGTCGCGATGACAAACTGATTATGCTCTTCTACGTCACGACCAGTGAACGCGCGTTTCCGAGCGCCTCGAATAATTTGAATTTCTTGACATTTTTATTTCAAGATTTTGGCCACAATGAATTTAATTAATAGATTTTTTTTTTACTAAACATTATAGGATGTCCACTTATGGTTTTTAGCATTTATTTCGGTTTTTATTTGTTTGTGCAAGTTCCCTATTTGATGTTATTCGCTTAGGAAGAATTTAATGATTTTTGTTGAAAGGATTAGTTAATTTTTAAGTGTCCCTTATCAACTTCAGTTTTTAGCAAAGGTAACCAAGTGCTCTTAAAACTAACAGAAGTTGAAGCAACACATTCATCTTTGTTTAATAAAATTAAATCACTTTCTTTAATTTTACGTTTTTTAGATGAAGGTTCCTTTGCAAGAGCTTTTACTGTTTCATTGTATTTGCTAACCATTTTCATTTCTAGTTTCTTTCATTCTTGATAACGATAGCAGACTTGCCTATCGAAACGTAGAAGATATTTAGGTAATTCATTAGGGCACAACTAGCACTTGTGCAGTTTACATCCTGGAGCCAGAGCCGAAGAGGCTCTATACCAATTCCAAATAAGCGTAATTATTTGTAGAGCCAAAAGCAATCAATTTCAAGGTAAAAATGAATCCTCCACAACAATATAGAACATATTTACAATAACGACTGAAGCTTCACAGATTATGTGACGACCGCGAAATACCCATTTTGTGGAAACATGAATATACCCATTTTTCCGAAAATGTGTGTAGGGTTATTGACTATAAATAGACACCCCTTATTTTTTTTTATTTGACGGTTTAGAGAAAAGTGTTTGATTCAAAAGTTTAATAATTTAAAATAAATTTTTTGACAAACTAATTTCTACATATACAGGGTATTTCAGAAAATTTGGGAGTGATCCTTATTTTTTCAGATTACCACCCTATTTTTTATAAAATTTTTATATTCTCCGAAAAATTCTAAAAATGTTTTTTCTACTACCGTGCGTATAATACTCACTTTACGCACTTTCTAAGATTCGAAAAATATTCCTTTTTTATGCACTGCGTAAAATAAATTACTTTGCGCACTAGTGTTTAACTAATTACCTGTTATGTATTTTCCTGTAAATTAAAATAGTTGCACTCTCGGACGGAATATAAATATGTTTTATAGGATTAAAAAAAAATTACGAAAAACGATACATAGATTATTCAGAAGGCAGCCGAATTAAAATTGCGTTTTATTATGTACCTATTAAATGAAATAAAACATAATTTGTGTAAGACAGTGTTTCCATTATTTTCAAGTTAAAATATTTATTTTTCGGCCATAGAGTTTATTAAACTTTCTTTGCGAAAAGCTGAATGCTTTTCAATTTCAGGTACTCCAGCTTAGTTGGAAAATAATTGAGATAAAAATTGTGCTGATCATGTACGCATTGGTACATTACACGCTGTAATTGCGTAGAAATAACAGAACAACAATTTTAAACCTCTACCCTAAATTAGGAGAGTTACTGTGATTTTATTTCCATTCTAATTACGCTACACAAGTGATTAATGACAACAGATGCAATGAGTTTGAAACAAAAATTAATTTGGTCGCCTCATTGACAAAAAAAAAACGATATGTGTATATAAAAAATGTGTCATGAATGCCATCTACATAATATTCCTATTATTTGGATTAAATAAAAATATGGTCATTCTTGCTTTCTAATAAGGGTGTTGGTTCGTCAAAAAAATTGTACCTATGAGTATGTAGTGCCGTCAAAATTATGAGAACCTTAATGAAGATTACGGAAAATCATTAGATATGATAAACCAGTCTTATTTGTACCAATGTTGCATTCCAAACCAAATAATATTCAAGTCCCGATTTAATACCCCGTTCATCACTTATTTTACTTGGAAATAACTGAATAAGTCCTTTAGAATCAATACAATGAGAGTATGGTATCCTGTATATTTAACATCCATCTATAGATAAATCTCTCTATGATTTCAGAATATAGAAGAAGCAGTGAAAGAAAATAGATAACTTTTGTTCTATCTTGTCAAAATGAGCAATGGATTCGATTTCTTAAGTAATGGTTTTCGACGTTCATTTATACCGCCTCTTTTCATTAGCCAGAGCGGCATCTGCAAAACTCTTTATGCTTAAAGTTTATGATCAGAAAATGGAAATTAACCTTTTCCAATACTATTCTAGTAATGGGAACATTGTTACGGCTTATAAAATGTGATCCTGAAGTTGTAACTCATATTCCACCTATAATCATTTCTTGTGAAATATGAGGCGTTTAATTGAAAAATGTGTATGATTTGATATACGATTCTAAATAAACGAAACATGAGATTCTAACATATTCTAAATTTACTATTCTTACAAGGACTTCGAGAATAATAGTTATTATTGAAAAAATTTGCCATAAACTCTCATTGAAAGAAATAGACATAAAAAAGAGACTACCACAGTAAATGATAGAAAATACATTAATAATTTTAGCTATAATTATCATACCTAAATAAATTAATTTCTAGCACAGCACTCTCCTAATAAATAATATTAACTTAATCCTTAAAATTCAACACCCAATCCTATATATCTAATCACAAAAAATATAAAAAAATAGTTATTTTTGTTACAAGTACCTAAAATGGAGTTTTTCAGGACGAATCATTGCTGTTTCCGGACGAGGCATAATAGCAGAATAGCAGATGAGTCCTGAAAAACTTCATTTAGGTGCGTGTGACAAACACTATTTTTTGTCATACCCTCCCAAAATTTAATTTTTATTTATACGCTTTTTGCAATTCTTCAGAACGCCTAAATTTGCAAATTTACCATAATTTTTCAGATCATAATGTACGACAAAGTTAGCTTAGAATTTGATATCGTAGCAACTATTTGACAATTTTGTCATGTCATTCGAAATTTTTGACATTTAGAAATATTCAGGAATTTTGGAATAGTCCGTAAAGGTTGTCATGACGACTTTTAGGGACTAGGCCTAAAAATGAGTCCGTAAAATAGCTATTTTTGGGAGCGTATGACAAAAAAATAATTATTTTGATTACATCAAAAAAAGTGAAATTTATCTATCTACATTCCAGCAGCAACAGAAACACCGTGGTTCGTTGTGCGTTTAAGACAGGCATTTTTGTCGATCTGACATCATGATACAATAAACGTAAGGTATGATATCGCGCAGGCGACGATTCGTCTGTGACGTCATTGCGAGCTTTGTTTGGCCGGCCGGCATTTACAACATGAACGAACGTGTGCTTTGCATTTGAGATTCGTATGTTTTAGATTTAAATTTTGTTGGTGTTACTGTTCCTTAGACGATGTTTGTTGGTTTTTTTAATTAAAAAACGTTTAATAATGAGGTGTGCTGTGGACGGATGTAAGGTGGATAACCAAGGCAAAATCTTTGATAGGAATATAAGGTGTTTCACTTTTCCCAAAGACAAAATATGTGTAGTAAATGGGTTCACCTGTGTTTTCGTAAGGATAAATTTAATAAAACTTCTGCACGTATTTGCTCAAAACATTTTGAGGAAGATGACTTTGTACAGGGTGGCCCGTTTAAGACGGGCCTATACCTTATCTCGAAGACTACGATGGTTGCAAAAAAAATTAAAAACAAAAGTTGTTCCTAGTAAAACAATCTTTACTTTTTTGTATTTTTTTAATCGTTACTTTTTTATATACAGGGTGGTCAAAGAAAGTTACACTTTTTTAAATGAAACAACCTATATTTTATTACATTTTTGGATTCTACTTAAAATTCTAAGCATATTAAATTTGATGTAAGATGTTATACCTCTAGAGTTACTAGTTTCACAGCTATAAACAGTTGAAAATCGGTACTGTGGCTTCTTTTCACATTGGTAGCAGGCATACCATTAAAGATGGAGTAAAATTAGTTCCACATTCCTATCTTAACTTTCCAAGAGCTATCTGATGGTGCTAACTGATGGTACCTACAGAGGTACCAGATTTGGTACCCATGGTACCACCTGCCAATGGTACCTACCGTGGTACCAGATTTGGTACCCATGGTACCTCCTGCCAGTGGTATCTACCGATGTACCAGATTTGGTACCCATGGTACCACCTGCCAATGGTACCTACCGTGGTACCAGATTTGGTACCCATGGTACCTCCTGCCAGTGGTACCTACCGATGTACCAGATTTGGTACCCATGGTACCACCTGCTAATTAGTACCGTCAGATAGCTCTTGAAAAGTTAAGATAGGAATGTGAAATTAATTTTACTCCATCTCTAATGGTCTTGCTACCATCAGGATTTGATAAATTTAACAATTTCTAAAAGAAGAAAGATGACTAAAATTATTATTTAAGAAAAAATATTATTATGGATTTCCTTTTTTTTTGCTGTCGATTGGCCAATACTCAATAAACGTTTTTTAGATAAAAGTAAAATTTTATTACGTTTCTCAAAAGATGCTGTTTTTAATACAACTATTTTGATCCGTTCATCATAAAAGTTATGTTGAATATTATTTTTTTTATTAGTATTTTTATAGTATTAATATGTAATAATTAGTTTTTAATTTCACCCAGGACACAAATTTTCTTAAAAAATAAAGAAAATAGGTAAAACATAATGATTATGTGCCTATAAACGCATGCATTTCAATAGAAGCCAATCACGCAATGACGTCACTGCGCGGAGCGAACGAATTTGAGACGGTTAGGTATCATACCTTCCGTTTATTGTATCATGATCTGACATATTCTAGGTATGCATTGTGATGACAGATCAGACACATAGCTAACGTAGAATTGTGATATTCGATGCGTAACTCCAAAGTAACCAATGATTGGGTGTGCCACACGACTTTAGCCACAAAATGACGTAGTTTTTAAGATGTATCTAAAAAAAAAACTGATAATTATCAGGGGGGGGGGGGGGGTGTTTAATACTTAATATATAAAAATAACCTTCTCAACACGGCCTTGGACAATAACACCATTGCTATATCCAAAACACTAATTTATTTTGGAGCTTTGGATGCTACAATAAGCGAACAACCCTTTTATCCTTTTAGATGCGTATGCGAATGTGTCGTGTCGTTTATTAATATCTACAATTTACGCTGTAACAATATTACTCTCATAAAATAGTCATGTAAGATGGCAATTAATCTGTATTAAAATAAGATAATGAATCTAATAATAGGACTAATTCACATTTTTAGGTCTCAGTGTAAGTCGTATTGTATAACACATAGCACTGGAAAAAAATAAAATTTACTGAGTTATATTATTAATGTTCGCGTACCTTTCGAGGCTAGAAAACCTGCCCAGAATTGTGAGTGCGTTTCGAGGGGCATTCAACACTGACGCGACGAGTTATGTGAGAGAACCATCTACACTTCGGAACATTCTATATATCTATTTGAAAAAAATTATAATGTACACTTAAAGACTCTACATATGATCATATAAAGGGTATTGCATAATACAGTTACCATAAATATGCCGACGTATAAGATGCCAAGAAGAATCGAAAAAAGGTAGGATTTTTGATATGTACCAAAATTTGGAAGCACCCCAAAATTATCTTAAAATTAGTATTTAATTATCGTATCGACATAAAGTTTAATTTTTTTAGATAGGTTTACAATAATTTAGTATAAAAACATCTTCAAATTACTAGGCATTTTGGAACTATCAATGCTACGTTAAGCGAGCAACCTCTTTATTCTCTGATCTAGATGTATGTATGTCGTCGTTAATCTCTTCCATTTAGGGTACGAATCGGTCCTATTATTTATATAAAAACGCATAGCACACAAAGATAAAAAAAATAATGATAATTTATTGAGTTATAATACGTACCGCTTGAGGCTAGAAATGTGCCCGGAGCCAGCTTCGCCGAAATTACGTCAGGAGCGCTTTGGAAGTGTGAGTGCGTTTCGAGTAGCACTAAGATAAATCTGCGGAGCAAGTGTAAAAGAATCTCCCATAACCTTCTCTATCTATTTATGAGGCAGCTTGTCTTATATTCAACAGAAGCTATAGTTATATTCTACTCATAAGGTTGCTAATCAACCGTTGCCCATTCCAAGGAGCACATACTCCTTGGTATACAAAACCATTAAGTTATTCAACCATTTGCCTGGGTGAAATAAGCACGCAAGATTTAAAAGGCATTTAGACCCATTGTTAAGTACCAAAAGCGTATTAAAATCCGTCTGAATTCTATAGTGATATTTTTTGGGTATGGTCTGTGAATATGTGGCTAGGAATCTCTATTGTTGGTATTAACGTGTTTATTTATTGGGCTTGCTACTGTGTTATGGTATTGTAAACTTATATCTCTTATTTTAAGACTGATTTATTATTATAATTTTCTATGCGTTTCTATCTTCTTATATTAATAGTTTTATTATTAATAATTTTGTCATTAATTTCGACAACAAAGCATGCTTTGACTTGATTTGATTTGAAGTTTTTCTAAATTAAATCATTCTAAGAAGGATTATGGTTCTACACATCCTTTTCCAAAAGTACAAAAATAAAAATCGTTCAAGAAATTAATTGCTGAATAGTTATTGCTATGCGTACATCTTCCAATCAACCTACATTTAAGCCTTGATTATAACTGAAAATAGACTATTTTTTTTTTATAATAGTGCCTTAATTATTTGCGCTTTGAAACAAGGTGTATATGTTTAAATACGAAAGATAAATACACTGCGCATCCGAAACTTTAATAAGCTGCCAGAGACTGCTGAAAATATTGAATTCAAGAAGATAATAATAAAAAGTATTTATATATTTTATAAGGGAATATTGCCCATTTCATCCAGACCATTATAAAAAAATATACATATATAAGCAAACACATATAATAACCGTAAAACTAATAAAACTTAACGCTTTTGCTTCATATTAGCCCATTTAATATGAGAGTTAGGTCACAAATTGTTCTACTTTTCTTAATCTGCCTTGACAGCAAGCTGAAAAATTAACAAAATGCTAATTAAAATTGAATTCTGCATGATATTTTGGCAATACAAATTGTGGTCACAAAGGTAAAAAATAACGGATATCGTCCATGATCAATCTTCCCTTCTTAAAAAACACGGATGTCTTGTTTCGTGCAGTTCTTTATTCTTTATTTTCAAAAATTACTATTTACATATCACGCAATGTAATTACACTGGCATATAAAAAAAGTGGCGCGGTCAACATTTTTATCAATTTTAGAGTTTAATGACTTCTGAACGGGTTACTAGATCTCATTAAAATGATTAGTGATATATAGCCATATCCCTTCGCAATAAATTCGTGGTTAGTTGGGAAACTAAATTTTAATACCGAATATTATACAGGCCCAAATCAAATAGTATGTTTTCCCCGTTTTCTTTAAATACCCTGTGAAATAATTTGCTTGAAAAATTAAATACCTGGCAATTTGATTTTGTAGCCTGATCCTTAGAGATTATGGTGATTCTTGAGTTTTGTTGGAATTATTTGTTTATAGGAAATGCTGCCGTTTTGGGTACATAAACGTAATATGCACGCTTAGTGCCACTTTCTTCGAGTCCGAATAAGTTTATTCGCAGAATAATTACTATGGCCACAATTGAATTAACAATCATCACAGTAAATATTTAAAGAATTAAGTTATCCGTACTTGAAGAAACCGGCCCTAAGAATTTTAAAAGAAAAACGTTGAAATACGAATTAGATTGGCAAACTTTATTAACAATTTAAATTAAATAGAACGTAGAGGAAATTCACAAAAAAGTCAATATCTGATATTTCCTCCTCTGGCTGTCGCCTTCCACTTAACGAGGCGGGTCCTGATCTCCGAATCAAATCGATAAAACCAGTTTATATGCATGTTTCTTACCAAACAATAAGGGTGAATAAGCCTATCGATAGGCTTATTCACCCTTAATGTTTGGAAAAGAAACAGATATATAAACTGGTTTTTTTTATTTGATTCGGTGATCAGGACCCGCCTCGTTAAGTGGAAGGCGACTATATATTTTATAAAAATACCTTCCACGTAACACGTTGTTTTTCATTGACTAATGGGAACGTGCGGAATAATATTAGTTTTAGTTTGGGTTAGGTGGATGAGAATCTGGTAAAATCGTGGCTGGTTAATTTTATATCGGCATTTAACGTTATAACCAGCTCCCAGCTTGGTTTCCGGGCAGCTAAGAGTACGAGTGATGCGGTCTTTTCGCTTTTAGAGACTTTCTACACAAGTTATATGAATGGTGGAGATGTGGCTGCGGCAGTGTTTTACGATTTTTCAAAGGCTTTCGACTGCGTGGATCGAGAGGTGCTGCGATGGAAACTTCACCACTATGGCGTACGGGAAACGGATAATCGATGGTTCGGACAGCGAATATTAACTACGACAAGAAGGCCCACTTAATGGCAAGAGAGCGCTACAAAGGAATCGTTGTTTATTTTCTTTGTTGCCTGGTAACGATCGGTGAACTTCGGCGCACACAGGTTGAATTTAAATAAAAGCTGGCCATAAACGATATTTTCGTTTGCGGTATATTTAATCAAATTTATGACGAAATTATTTATAGCACTCTAATACCAAAGAGTATATAACGTAAAGAGGAGACAGCCGGCGAATTTCCTTTGATCTTTCGTCAGCCGTTTCAATGACCTCGTCCCTTTAACTCGGAGATATCGCGACGTTGCCGGATGTAACTTGTTCTCAAGGCGGGCGATGTTGACGTCAAGTCAAACAAGATGGCGAATAATCGATTTCATCACAGTGGGTCGAAATAACGAAAATGATGACAAAATTTACTAAATATCTAATACTTTCTGCTAGGATAAAATTTTATATCGAGTGATTTTCATTCAAATTCTCTGCATTTGTTTTAAACTTTTGCATTTTCTTAAAACATCAGGGCTCAACTTATTTTAATTAAAAAATGTGATAAAATTCAGTTTTTTAATGTTTCCGGCGAATTTTTATTAAAATTTATTCAGGACGTCTAAAAGCTTTAATTAATCAAATAAGAATTTCCTTCAGTTTAAATTAAAAAGGTGTAATCAATATTTTTCGATTATTTTAAAGGAAAGTTTCATTCAAAACATAGAGGGGATAAACTCCTAATATGTATATAAAACAACGAAAAAGTAAATTCTATTCTAACTTAAACTCACTTAAAAGCCTCATATTCACTTCCGCAAATTTCGCCTTTTTTTTGACAGTTGTTGATTTTTCGCGCGAATGTTAGTTTTGGTCCATACTAATTGACGCGAAATTTCGTCGGCGAATATTTGCTAAAAAGTTCAAATAGTTTTAACTTTTTTGCGAATTTATGCTTTTAGTGGAATAAGTTTTATAGGTTAGGTCCAAGTACCGGATGATGTAAGCAGGTTAGTAATATATTTTTAAGTCTAGAATGGGCTCAATTAATCTCATTTCTGCAACTAAATTGCGAAAATTGCATTTTATTTTGTAGTTTTAGGATAATTACCAAAAGGACGCAAACGGAGCATAAAATAATAATATCTCCACCGAAAAAAATTATAATTAATATTATTATCCAATGGTCAAAGTATCTATTCTACAATTTAACTAATGAACCCAATGCCTGAACAGAATAAACAAATAAATATAGCAAAGCAGTAGAGAAATTTGAGGTTAATTCACAATTATGGTAGAATTCGTAAAAAAAATAAAATTTTTCGCCGCGAATAATTTTAAAGCTGAAAATGACAGTTTATGTCAAAAAAGGCGAAATTCGCGAAAGTGAGTATGAAGCTTAATTATTAGAGTAGAATTTTCTGAATATTTAGTAATAAAATTAAAACAATTAATGTTTTATCAGAAATTCGAGGATTTTTTGAGAAAAGCCATGTAAAATGCATGTAGGTAAGCAAAATTTTGCGGAGTGATTGTTAAATGATTCTATTAAATGAATTTATTACATATCATAATTAAAGTTTACACACCTAATTTCAATTACACAATATGAATTAAAAAACTAAACCAAACGTCTCCCTAATAAATCTAAACTAGACCGTTACGAGATATATTTAACTCACTGTGTTAGCTGATCGTCCTTGCTTGACGATTGTGTCCGATATAATCCGATAACATACGAGGCGCCCTTTAAGTCGGAGTTCTCATCTATCCCTCTCTAATTTGATTGCTCTGTCTTACTGTCCTCTCTTTACATTATATACTCTTTGCTAATACTCTATTTGGCTTTGGAAAAACACAAATGATATCTTCTGAATTGTTTGCATCGCCCTGTCAAACTTACGTTATGTTTTTTTATTATTATTATCACCAAATAAATATTTTGATAAAGTTTGTATTCAACTGGCCGTTTCAAAAATCTATTAACGGTTTTGATCAGTTATTATTGATAACAATACTCAAGGTATGTAATAACTAATATTTAAAAGATTTTTATTTTGTGTTAATGATTTCACCATATTTCCGAATACTAATATTCTGACAAAAGACATCAAGAAGAAAATGTTGCTCGAATTTGCCATTTCTTTTAATATTTAATTAAATTTTGGCGTTTTGGATGATTTTAAGATTGGTTAAAGGTTTCGCACAATATTTTTACTGTATATTTCATTCCTATTTTGTAATACTACACAACTAAAAAATAGCGATATTATCTTATATCGAATATTGACTCGACTATAAAATTTAGGCGTGAAAATTAATCTGACAAAAGGATGAGCTGGTCTATGGCCGCCGCGTCAAAGGTCGCCTGCCAACATGATGGTTTTATTTGTATCATGGCCTGCCGATATTCTGCTAGTGTTCGCGCTGGGAAGGAGACACACCGTTGACATGCCGCCGCGGAGAGTGATCCTTCTTATCATATAGTTTTGCCCAAATACATAATAAAAAGATAAAGACTGATGTACTATACTGCTAAAACGTGCTAACACTCCGTTGAGGTTATGTGTTGGTGTTTTACATAATTGTGCAACAACTGAAGCCAGATTATCAGAAAATGGCGCGTCGAAATGAGGATCCCTTATTGGCTAAATTTGTAACATGCGCAGTTTTCCCTGCTGCTGTCTTGTTTGAGGATTTACGTTTCTCTGTTTTTTTTTTGCTTCCTATGTTGTACTGAAAGTATTTTCAAATGTCATTTAAATTACCCTTAACGCAACGCATTATTAAATTGTAATTTTAAAAGCTATATCTGTTGTAAAGTCATCGGTACGGGTGGGCAAAAAATTGAATAATCGATTAAACGCTTAATATTTTAGCAAATAACTGAATCGATTAATCGAAATAATCGATTATCGATATTTTCTGAAATATTAATCGATAAATCGATTAATCGGTAATGTCTCAAAAGTGAATCGAATAATCGATTATTGTCGCCCACCCCTAATCCCATAATATTGTAGTAAGTGAAACTGAAGCTGAAATTTCGGTAGAATCATTATTGCTGATGCAAGACTAATGTCATTATAAAAAGAGGTAATAAATACTTTGGCTGAATCAGCAGATAAAAATTTATAATTTAGTTTTAATTTGTAAATATGGCTTTGATATTACCTTGGGATAGCCAGAATATAAGCAAGTGTTTTTGAACAACAGCTGCACTGATGCTTCTATATTTTGTACCAGTTTCGTCCCTATTAGATTAATTTTTAAAAATAGCGATAACTTTCGTGTTTCTGGCGTCCTCTTACCATTCATTTTGCTCATGAGACTCCTGAATTAACCGTTGCAAAAACAAAATTTAGATCATCGAATTAAAAATTTAAAACCCTTTTCTTTACAGCGAAGTAGCCCTTAATTTTCAAAATCATTTTTTAAAACAATCTAAGAACATAAATAATTTTTATAAATGATTTTTATCGTTAGTGATAATTGATACTCTCTATATATAAATATAGATGATGAGCAAATAATTCAACAATTATTTGTCTAAAACACGATATATTAAACGTGTAATACTTAATAACTTCTATGTCTTATTTCTGGTAAACCTTGTTATGGCCAGCTTTCCTAGAAATTTGACCAGTGTGCGCCGGGTCCAAAGGTCACATGCCAGTATCATGCTAGTTTTCGCGCGGGGAAGGAGACATACCGTTGACGTGCTGCCGCGGAGAGTGAATCTTCTTATCGTAGTTAATATTCGCTGGTTCGGAGCGTATCTTTCGGGGAGGGTTCAGGTGCATGGTGAGAGTTGGCGACGACGAGTCTGCGCCCCTGGTGTGCCGCAGGGATCCGTACTGGGATCTCTTCTTTTTTTGGTATATATAAATGACCTAGCGATGGTGGATATCGTGCGTGTTGTATGTGCCCGACGTACTATTCAACGCTATCCGTAAAGTGCACCAGTTTCAGTGTTTCAAATCCACTTAAATTTATATAAACGCGCTAGTGTTTTTCATTTTAATCTCTGCTCGATGTGGAATAAATAGTTTAACCATAAAACTGATTCATGAACCTTTAATGTCTTATTTTCGGTGGACACACCTCGTGAACAGATTATCGTGTATACATTTTTTGTTGGAAAATATTTTTGGGAACGGACCAATTGCACGGATGGCGCCAAATAATTGTTAATTGAGAACAATGAATTCAAAGTTTAAGTGCTGTAAAAATAAAGAAAACAACAACTGGTTTTGCAATCCACCCAAGTTGTTGGAAAAGAACAAATCACCAGTATGCTATAATTAGCGAGAACCTAATTTATTGTTCTAGCCTGTGCAAGCAAGCTGTCGATGATATCGACAGCGAAAATGTATTCGACGATCTTATGAGAATCATCACTGAATTAAGGGTTGAAGCGGATGAAAAGACGAAACATATAAAACGCCTCAAACGAAATTCTACAACACTGGTAGACGAAGCGGAGAAAAGTGAAACACAGCTGCTCCAAGAGATCGACAACCAGAAACAAATTATCAACCAACTAAGGAAACGTGTAATGGAACTAACTAAACCGTACATACTCGAACCTATGACAGCGAAACCTAGACTGGTGAGCCAACATGTTGTAATGTGGCGACGCATACTGGAGTAACCAGAAGACATAATCCAATCCAAACTGACATCCTACCAGAGGCAAGCCCTAACCTACAAAATAATATCGAAATGCTGAACGTTGAGAATCGAAAAATGCTCGACCAGATTGATGTCCTCTCAACAGAAAATAGTAAATTGTCCTCAAACTTGGAAGAAATGTATTCTCTCAAAGATAATTTCATAACATCTATTGAAACCTTAACGGCAGAAAACCAGATATTCTGGAACCATCTTAAGAAAGCCAACACAAGAATTCTTTCTATGCAGGAAGAATTGTCATCCCAACAGTCAAATTTTAAATCGACCGCAGGAGAAGATCCCACCAAAAGCCTCCCAGATAATCCTAAAATAAACTCCTGTAAAATTACTGACGGTACAAGTCATAGCGAATTGAAAAATAAACATCGTAAACCACAAGTTCTCATTTATGGCAACAGGGCATGCACTAAAGGTATTGGAAGGTTAATTAAGACCTTCTCATTCAGCAGATATGACACATGTAGTCATTTCCCTGAAATGCAAAAGACGTTTGACGACTTAGTGATGGATGCCGCATGCATGGCAAAGAAACTGACGCGGAGTGACTTTTTGATCTTATTTGCCGGTAACGTGAACGCTTTACGAGGAACAACCGCAGGTGAGTTATGTTGGAACAAGGTTGCGGAAATCTCCAAGAATACTAATCTTATTATAGTAACTCCACCATTCTGTGACAACCGGAAAATCCTAAACAACTTTATATACGAATTGATTATGGATATAAAGGGGCAGATGTACAGCTCCAACAATGGCTTCTGCGTAAACTCTGATAACTTTATGTCCCCCTACGAACGCGACTGGTATGGCAACATGAGATACCACATGAAGCAGAGGATATCGAAATTTATTTGCACCAAGTTTTTGGAAACTAGCTCAACAAATTTTTCCGGACTTGCCCAACTAAGTGTAGCAACATAACCTACGACAAAAATCCAAGTAACCAAAAAGTCCAAACTAAAACCAACCGTCGATCTAGCAACGAATTAAATATCTCAATATACTATCAAAACGTTCGAGAACAAAAACTGTTTCGTTTCTTCAGGAAGTGTTAAACTGTGATCACGATATTATTGCGCTGTCTGAAACGTGGTTAACTGAAGGTATTAATAATGCCGAACTATTCTCAGACGATTACATCGTATACAGATATGACAGGGATAATGGAATCTCCAAAAAGTCCAGAGGGGGCGGAGTTCTAATAGCGGTGAGGAAGTCACTTGATTCTGCGATCTGTTCATGGCCGCAAACTGATATCGAACACGTATGGGTCAAATTTCATATGAATGGCCTGAGCTACATTGTGAGCTGCGTCTACATACCACCCATCGAAAAGCTGAAAAAGTACGAGGACTACATACAAACTGTAAGTTTCATGTATGATCACTTTCCCACTACTAATATTTTACTTCTTGGGGATTTCAACCTACCCCATTACACTAAATCGTTTGTATCTGTAAATGTTAAAGATTCTCAGGGAATCATGCAGGATTCTGGCTTCAACTGAATTTTCCCCGATGACGATGCCTCAAGTGACTCGGTCTTTGTCTCTAACAATGAAAAAGAGTCACTAATCTACGATTGCATATGCTTCTATAACTTGCGTCAGTGTAACGGCGTTGCTAATTATAATAATGTTGTCTTGGATATGGTGTTTAGTAATTTGTCGAATATTTCTGTGTCTACCTCACTATGTAACATTGACCTTCATCACCCACCATTGCACATTATCATCCGCTCACTAACCTATGATGAAATTCCTCAAGAGCTGCAGCTAATCAAGTATACCTTTTCGTTGGTTGACTACGAGGTGGTTAATGAATATCTCGATACCATCAACTGGACCTTCCTGTCTTCGACAAGCATTTCATGCTACTGAAATGTTTTACACCATCCTATATATTGTGATTGACTTATACGTCCCCAGGACTGTAGTGACCACTTCTAAATATCCTCAGTATTTTTCAAAAAAAAAACAATTGAGTTGATCAAGAAAAAGAATGGTGCATATAGTAAATATAGAGATTCACTCCTGTATGCCGATGAAATTAATTATAAACAGTTGAGAAGTGAGTCAAAGGCTTCCATTGCGGCCGATTATAGTGGCTTCATTCAGTCTACCCAGAACAGGGTTCAGCAGAACGTCACAGCATTCTGGTCATACATCAAGCAGCTAAGAGGAACTTCGGGATATCCATCAAAATTAAAATACAATGAAACTGAGTTAGATAACCCGGAGGGAATAGCAAAATTATTCGCCGATTTCTTCCAGTCTGTGTTTATTAAATCCTCGTCTGATTATCAATGTGCCGTTTCCACCAATAACCTGCACCTTTCAAACATCTTTATCAACAGCTCGACCATCTTTGAAAAACTTATTGATCTCGATGAAAAAAAGGGAGCAGGTCCAGATGATATTGCACCTCTATTATTAAAAAATTGTAGTCCCACTCTTTCAGTACCACTCAGCTACCTATATCAGCTCTCCTTAACCTCCGGTCTTTTTCCTGACATATGGAAGACTGCCTTCGCCACGGCAATCTACAAGAGTGGTGACCGTGGAGATGTAAGCAACTATCGCCCAATATCAGGCCTCGATTGCTTGGGGAAAGTACTATAGTCGATTGTGGCTGAGAGTTTGCTTGATGTTTTGAAGAACATAATCTCAGAGCGACAGCATGGATTTCTCCCGGGACGTTCTTGCCAGTGGTAGTTACTTATCGATGACCGTGGACTCGGGATCGCAGGTTGACGCTGTATACTTTGACTTTAAGAAGGCCTTTGACAGGGTGGACCATTCAATTCTCATTAAAAAGCTTCACTTATATGGTATCTCTGACCCACTGCTGTCTTGGATAAAAAGCTATTTGGGCGGAAGAACACAGTCTGTTAGGTTCAACGGTGCTATCTCAGAAAAAATAGCAGTCACTTCAGGTGTACCTCAGGGATCTCACCTGGGTCCTTTGCTGTTTGTAATTTTCATCAACGACCTCTGTGAAGAGTTACAGGATTGTCATTTCCTATTATACGCAGACGACTTAAAAATTTACAGCAAAATCTCTAATGATGACGACTGCCTCCGTTTGCAGCGTAGAATAGACAAACTATCAGTATGGTGCGAGACCAATAGAATGGAATTGAATCTACAGAAGTGTGACACAATAACATTCACAAAAAAGAAGCGTCCCATTTCATTTTGTTATCAACTCTCCAATACTCCCTTGACGATTTGGGCGTTGTCTTTGATACAGCGTTAAGGTTCCACGAACATATCAACCGCATATTGGCTAAGTCCTTCAGGATGGCTGGTTTTATAATGAGAAGCTGTCACGACTTCAACGACGTAGAAGTCTTAAAGCAACTTTACTTTTCATTGGTAAGAAGTAACCAAGAATGCTGTTGCGTCGTCTTTGCTCCACAGTATAATGTACACATAAAGAGAATAGAACGAGTGCAATCTAAATTTATTAACTTTTTGCTATACAAACTAAGCATTGATAAAATGACCCTCACATACCAACAACGTTCATAGATGCTGAATATCGAAAGCCTTGATATGCGTGGAATATTTCTAACACTAGTGTTTGGACAAAAGATATTAAATAGCGAGGTTTACTGTACCGAACTTCTTGCATCACTGAACTTCTACGCACCACCTTACAATACCAGACTCACAAATGTATTTGTAATGAATAGGAGCCGTATTGATGTAGGGATGTACCGCATTATAAACCATTTCAATACCTACATTAAATCCAACGTCGATATCAATGGCACATCGCTCAACTTCAAAAAAAGACTGAGAAGACATCTGTTTAGATGACAAATGATCGAAGCGAGGATTCCGGGCCACCCTTGAAGTGTTTTTTGTTGTTGCCTGATAGCAGATTTCTGTATTTTTGTATTTTTTATATTTTTGTGTATTTGCTTGTGTATTGATTCGTTTTTATACTGAATGTAATGTACCAGTTGGAGATTCTCTGTAGTGTACCTTGAAATAAATAAAAAATAAAAAATATTGGGGGGAAGGTCACCCTCTTCGCTGACGACATCACTCTCCTATGGCATGCAAAAACGAGTAATAATCTTAGGGAAATTATATCCCCGGATCAATTAAAAATTAAGGGATGGTTTGATGCTAATTAGCTTAAACGTCACTAAAACCAATATACTTACCTTTGATTTTAATTTTAATTATTTACATATAAATGATCAACATGTCGAAAACAGTTCAGTCACTAAGTTTCTGGGCCTTTTAAATAAATATAAGCCTAAGTTTGATAACACATTTCATTACTGCGTTCTAGGCTGGCCTCTGGTTGCTTTAGCGTTAGAGTGGTCTCGGGCGAATTGGGGACCGCGATGGTGAGGATGGTGTATTTTTCACTATTCCAGTCGCACCTTCGATATGGTATATATAGCATTCTGGGGCTTTTACAGCTAAGAGTTGTTCAATTCAATTTTTGTTGAAACAGTCTGTCTGATTCACAAATCTGTCTGTTTCACAAAAAATCTTGTACTGCGATCCCTGATCGATCACATAATACAAGATTGGCAGTAAACCAAAATGTACGCCTTCCTATTCCCAGACAAACACTTCAATTATGTACGAGGGCCTCAAGATCTATAATGGTTTGGGCATAGAATGCAGACGGTTGTCATACTCGCGGTTTCGAAGGAAAGTTAAGAGTGTTGTGGCGGCAAAGTCTTATTACAGCCTGGAGGAGTATTATCATGATAGTTGGTAGTTGTTTTGCCATGTATTTTTATTGTCATTTGTATTTTATTTGTATTTTTATTTGCATTTGTATCTTTCTTCCTATATTCATTCTCTCTCTAAATTTTAATTTGATTTTTACTTTATATTGTATTATATTATTTCTTATGCACAAGGGACTGCTTTGTAGACAAAAGATTTGTTCTTACAATAAAGCATATTTATTTTGACTTTGAGTTTGACTTAGTTAATTTGATTAATCTGTCATTTTATCAAATGTTCACAAATATTTGGAATGAGCCTTTTGTATAGGCACTTAATAACTTCATGACTATTTTTTGACGGATTGACGAAAATAAAAAATCCTATTTTCCAAATTAATTCAGGTGACATCACAAATAAATAAACACGTTCTAATGTCTGATATGGGTTCTGCAAATCAAGTAATAGTGTATGTAATTACATGATCTTCAAAAAGTTGGTCAGTGCGGCAGTAACATTACTCAATGTAACATCGGTATCATACAATGAAATTTCTGGGTTTTAATACATAAAATCTAGAGCTCTGTTGATGGATTGGGCATTATAATGGTATTATTGTCTTCATGTACTTCTTTTAATATATTACACACACAGAGTTCAATTTTCAAATCAGTGAAAAATCGTGCATACTGTCCCTTTTACTAAATCCAGTTCTATAAGCGACTTTAAAGTGCTGTGTCTTTTAAGCATATTGAAGAATATAGTAATATTTTGCTTATAATTTGTTTTACTATAATAGCTGATCTCGGACTATGTTATAAAAGAACGTTCTGAGCCCTTTAAAAACATCATTTGATGCTTTTCTTTAAATAGTATTTGATAATATTCTTGGGCATTTGCGATTCTGTCTAAATATTAGATACTTTGTTTTCTTGGGTTTTCTCGTATTTGTAGTAGCGCTTTCCTGAACTGTTCACATTAATTCTGTTAGTGGTAAGACCAACCGATCTATGCGCATTATAAACTGTTTGGATATGATTGCATAGACCGATATAAATATTAGTATTGTCTGATTCTCATTACGTTACCAGTAATGTTCGATATCGCAGGCTAACTATTGTTACTTACTTATTTTCGGTATTTCAGTTCTTCCCATGTTATCGAAACTAACCCGTATACTCGTTAATTTTTATTTCCTTCTTATCATCTCTTCATTGGCGTCTATTCTAGTGCCAGTTAGAATGAGCTTTGATTACCTACTAATTTTCCAATGTTTTCATACCACGATTTTCGCGTTGAATTTATTCGATTATTATCACCTTAAGCATTAACAACATTTCTCCTATCGACTATTTTTGACCCTTTCTAGTCTTGATTTACCTAATGATTTTGCGAGAAATTAATTTACAACGATAGATGTCGGGCGGGTCGGCGCCGGCGCAGTGACGTAACTATAATAGCAATGGCAAGGCCCTGGGGCCCCGCAAATGTAAGGGGCCGAGGCAGTATTCCCAGTAATTAAAAAATAGGAACCTATATATTATTACAAACAAAATATACATTTATTTATTTTACTCAGGAACAATTAAACATTTAAGTCCAAAAATTCAAAACAAATTAGTCTCTCTAAGAAATTGCTATTTCATTTGACACCAAATATAAACACCTCTCCATTTTTGTCTATTTAATTAGATACGATACAAGACTTAACTAAAAAAGATCAGCTCAGTGCTGTAATAAGAACAACCGCCAATGTTATACGTAATGAACAACTAATTCCGAATAATTTCGAAATTAAAGAATCTTTTTTAGGCTTTTATCACTTAAAAGATCAGACAGCTGAAGGCATGGCTAATGAGTTGCTGGCGATGTTAGATTCCCTAAATATACCAATTAACAAATGTTATGGTCAAGGATACGCAGGTGCTAGTGTTATGAGCGAGGCGTATAATGGGATGAAAACGAGAATCAAAGCTATTCAACCCAGATTATGACTACCGCAGTGAATACGTTCACTGCGGTAGTCATAATCTAATCTTGGTCATAAATGATGTTGTTAGCGGATGCATAGAATTACAACATTATTCTGATATAATTGAAGAAATTTATTCGCTTTTTGGATTAAGCCTTTAACGATGGAATTTGCTATCATCATACGTCTAAATCAGAAGTAACCTTATAAAAACTAAATCCAACTTGATGGTCTGGAAAAATTTTATCAATATCATCAACTAAATTACGGTCGTTTGATATTATTAGTTCATTAACCCAAATTCATTTATTGTCGACTAATACCAATAAAAAAACTAAGCTTTAGCTATTAAAAATCAAATGTCAACTTTTGAATTTGTTTGTGCTCATCCTTAAAATCTTAACTGAAATCAATTAGGCATCTAAGATTTTACAAAGTAAATCTATTGATCTTAATGAATCTTCAAAAATTTTAGGTCGAGTAAGAACTAATATTAAACAATTAAGGGGCTCATTTGAAGGAATTAAAACTCAGGTGATGGACTTGGCAACAAAATGGAAAAATCACCAGCATTTTAAGGTAAAGCGTCAATCGATAAATAAAAATCATTATGGTGAAATAGCCAGAGATAATAGGTTTAATAATGCTGAAAAATCGTTTCGAATAAATGATTTTTGTGTTATTGATCAGGTTACAGATCAAATTGAGAAACGATTCACAGGTATGAAGACGGTATGTTATTACTTTGATTTTCTGGATCCCAGAATCATTACAAATTCTACTGAAGAAATTCTGTTACCAAAGTGTAAACGCTTTTATGATAAATTCTCAGATACAATAGAACCTTCTATAATGATTGAATATCACCATCTTCTAAATCTCGTAAAAACGATTTAAATAATAATATGTAGGCTAGGGATTTTTTTGAGTCAATTATTAAGCAATACGGAATCGTTGAAAATTATTTTTTCTTCAAACGTCCGTAAATCCGTCATTACTCGACTGTGTAGGCGGCCGTGAAGTTTCATTTTTCCTCCGCCGGAGCTTCACTTTTCACTTTTACGCCGGCGGAGGTAAAAGTGTTACCATAGCAACATAGATACAAACAAACAACAAAACAAGCGTCAACAACTCAAGAATTATTAAACTAAAATTTGTATTTATCACTCAATTTGTGCACTACATTTCTAAAAATCACTAATTTGGGAACAAATTGGTTATTATTTTATCGAACTTACTCAATAACTGCTTATCAATACGGAATTAAAACGCAATCAGAGACGCAATTAAAAAAAAAATAATTATTGTTCACAGTGTCCACTGACAGCTTTATGTTACATTACTATAGCAACAACCTGTGCCTATTCACTAAGCCGCCTTGCGAACCCACTTATCTTTAATAATAATAATTATTATTATTACTATTAAAAAGAGATGTTTTTGCATTAATTTGTCGACATTTGAAGAAAAAACAGCATATTTTATTTGGAGGAAAAGTTACTTTTCATGGCTTGCTCTCTATTAACAGCCTCACTCCGTTCGGCTGTTAAACACGAGCGCGCCATGAAAAGTATCACTTTTCCTCCATATAAAATAATATACTATTTTCTTCAAACGTCAGTAAATCCGTCATTACTCGACTGTGTAGGCGGTCGTGAAATTTCGTTTTTCCTCCGCCGGAGCTTTACTTTTCACTTTTCCGCCGGCGCGGCGGAGGCAAAAGTGTTGTCATAGCAACATAGATACAATACAGACAGACAACAAAATAAGCGTCAACAACTCAAGATTTATTAAACTACAATTTGTATTTATCACTCAATTTGTGACTGCATTTCTAAAAATCACTAATTTAGGAACAAATTGGTTATTATTTAATCGAACTTACTCAATAACTGCTTATCAATACGGAATTAAAACGCAATCGAAGAAGCAATCTTAAAAAAATAATTATTGTTGACAGTGTCCACTGACAGCTTTATGTTACATTACTATAGCAACAACCTGTGCCTATTCACCGATACCGGTCTAAGCCGCCTTGCGAACCCACTTATCTTTAATAATAATTAGATATTATTACTATTAAAAAGAGATGTTTTTGCATTAATTTGTCGACATTTCAAGAAAAAACAGCATATTTTATTTGGAGGAAAAGTTACTTTTCATGGCTTGCTCTCTATTACCAATTGATTCAATTTTGCCTTGAGACTTCGTTGCTCTACTGTCACTAGTTTCAATTTTTTTTCCCAAATACATATTTTTCGCTTTCCTCTAAATTAAGGTTTTATGTTTCTACCCGAACGCATCAATATTACGATAGGCTTATCGATAATTCATATTTACATGCTCTATTTACCGTTGTATTTATTTATATGATATGTTTGAAATAATGTTGGAGTAAAGCGGTATGAGATGTTTTGTTATTATTGTTATAATTTTTATCAAGAACGCAATCACATGCTTTCGTAACATCTTTTGCCACATTTTATCATTCAGGAACTAAACTGGCGATAGATATGGTCAACACAGGATCGATCAGCCTAAAACCATGCCTATTGGTCTGCTTGATGTGACCTATACTCTTGATGAATAATATTCCATAGGCTCATGATGAGCTGATTTTGCGAGAAATTAATTTATAACGATAGATGTCGGCGTTCCAAAAATTTGGTAGTTTTCCGAGTATCACTGCCATGGAGGAACATAATTTTAAATATGGAATTGCATAAAAGATGCTTCTTTCTATAGAAATGTGACAATTTTGAGTTAAGATGTAGAATCATTTTTTCTCTTATGACTTCGTTACTGTACTGTCACTAGTTTCAATTTTTACTCCTAAATACACATTTTTCGGTTTCTTCTAAATTAAGGTCTTATGTTTCTACCCGAACGCATAAATATTACGATAGGTTTATCGATAATTCATGTTTACTTGCTCTATATGATATGTTTGAAATAATGTTGGAGTAACGCGGTAATACTATCTGAGATGTTTTGTTATTATTGTTATAATCTTTAACAAGAACGCAATCGCATGCTTTCGTAACATCTGTTGCCATGTTTTATCATTCAGGAATTAAAATGGCGATAGATATCGTCAACGCAGGTTCGATTAGCCTAAAACCATGCCTGTTGTTCTACTTGATGTGATCTATACTCTTGATGTCTAATATTCCATCGGCTCATGGTGTTTCTAACCGAGCTGCAGCTGCAGTTTACCTAATTATTATCTCAAGTAACTTTTTTGCAAACTGGAGTTATCCAGCTTGGTTTCAACTTGCTCAATATGTTCTTTCCATTTCATAACTTGATGATGTGCAACCAATATTTGTGTTCCATTATTTAACCCCTCTCATTCTGATATATATGTTTTTATTTTTTATAGATGTCACCTCCTTGAGTTGTCATATCTTCATCACTCTTCAATGCATTGGCTTCAATGGAATTAATATTGTTGCCATTTGTTTAGCTGTGTAGATTGCGTTTTGATTTTATTTGTAACGTTTCTTCCTACTTATTTAATTAGCTTCCATTAATTTGATTATTTTGTGTCTCACATGTAGTAAGTAAGTTGGGTTACTGACCTAAACTAACCCAAACTTACTTTAATTTCCTATCTAAGATTTTCTGTTCGTCTTCTGCTCAAAATTAGCCTGTTTGTTTGTGTTGTGATTTGTTTTGGATTTATTTTGAGATTTAAACCTTTTTCTGCAAATTGTTTTCTATTTGGTTTGCTTAAAAGGTTAATATTTTATGTGTTGGGAGTACTTAGTTTAAGCGATTTATAGGTACAATGTTTTAGTACTGGGAGCCTATAGGCCATTAATGTAGCAGTTTACTTGTTCAATTTTCCTCTTTGCTAGTTGCCTCACGATTAATACCCAATCTACCAGAGTGTGCTAACATTTCAGATCAATATTCCATTAAACATTTGAAATCACGCATTTATACGGTTTTATTTTTTTTTATCGAAATTCAAACACAAATTTAAAAATAATTAATGCGCTAAGTTTAAATTATAAAGAACGCTTTATTAAAGACATTGAACCTAACCAAAATTACGGTCTTCAATTTAATAACAACTTGGCTTCAGGAGACAAGAGTATAACACGGCTAACGTGGGAAATGCATTAACTCTCAACGGAAAATAATGGTTTGTGTGATAACGGAGAAAAAACATTCATTATGTTAAGAATGATCGAGTTGGTCTAACTTTTAGATTAGTGATGAATTTCTGAATATAAGTTATTAGAAATTTCAAAATAAGTGTAATAATGATATAATTGGCATATTCTTTGTCTTAAGCGGATGAGCACGACAGAAAATGTGACATTTAAATTCCTGAGAGGTACTTCTATTTACTGGTACTAATAGCTTCAATAACTATACAATTGTTATAATTGATCACAAATGAAGAAGAAGAAGATACCATCAAAAGTTGAAAATTATCCTACCTATAACATCATAACGTACCTACTTGATCAGTAACCGACCGGGAGTCATTTTGACGGATGAAAGACACACATATGTGACTCTAGCTGGGACTTTACAAGATTAATTTTTCAACATCAAGAAGGCACTTTCCATTTGTTCAGTAAGTTTCTCCACTCCATAATAAGTAATTATGACAATTTCAATAATACCACCTAAGCTGTTCATAAAAAACAATAATGATTTGAAAAATATGCAAAATACAGAATATGAGAACATTCGGAAATATTTCAGAAACGTAATTACCATTTTCATCAATGCCTTATACAGCACTTAGAAAGCTTTGTCTACTGAGCCTCGGTGACCTCACATCTGAAAAGGAATATCAGCTTCATATATTTAAGAGACAGTCATAAAGCAACAGTCATGGCCAAGTGAATTTAAGACTGTGGTATTTTGATACAGTATATTACATATAAGTTGTTGATACACGGGCAATTACACTATTTTTCGTATCCTCATTTTTGAAATTGACAGAAAAGAAGCTCTTTGGATTCTTAAGAAAAGGATTCACACATCTCATAAATGGAAATGTCAAATCAAACATACAGTCTAATTGACAGCATCCACCATCTGTTAAAATAGTGTCACGTTGAAATTTATTTACAATACGTGTGTTAAGAAGTTTTTCAGCGCGTGTATGATATAGGGCGCTTTCTAACCACGTTAACTGTAATTTTTTTCTCATTTTCACAAACCGCTTCGTAGAAAAAAATGCAACTAGCATTTTTGAAATGAAAATTATTTGGCGCGTTCGGCATATTTTTTTCTTCTAGGTAATGATCAAAACTAACCCAAACTAACTCAAACTGAACCATCAGACGTCAGGCGTCAGGCTCGGCTATACAATTTTTAGATATGCAGCATTTTTTTCGAAAACGGCGAAGAGTGGAGTTTTCGAATTTTGCGCATTTTTAGGCAATACTTGGGGGCAGTGGACGGTCAGTTGTTTTTGGCGATCCGATTTTCCGTTTTCGAGTTATTAGGTCAATTACGAAACTTTTCAAAATTTTACTTTGATACACGATAACTGCCAAAAATCTTAATATGTTTTGATGAAATTTTCTGGAAACACTCTATAAGTGCTTGTCTGTTTTAAAAATGTCGGGAAAATGGACTTTTGAGAGAAAATCTAAAAACATCGATTTGCACGTCAAAAAAATGAAGGTGTTAATTTTTTTGTCGAAAAATATTATTTTTATAGAAAAATAAATTACTCGATGAGAATTTTATTTAGCTTTTAATATCGCGTTGTTGAACTCTTCATTTCGGTCGTGTGGTCCTAACACACGTCATAATTTTTTTGAATCTCTTAAAGCTCTTATTCTACCTTATTTTAACTTTTATATCTATTAAAATTATTTAGGTAAACAATTCACTAAAAGAATTCAAAATAGATGTGAATATTGTGAATATATACATATGGTAAAAAACTAAATCGATTTTTATTATTAATAGTTTTGTTTGTAGCTTCTAAAATATTTATAATTTTAAGACCAAATTTAATTTCCATTTTATTAGGTTGGGATGGTTTAGGGTTAGTCTCTCAGCAGATATGCATTCATAATTTGAAATAAAGTGATCTGTGCCACTCACATATTACATTAGGTAATACCGTAGTCTGTTCTAAATTTTGTTCTAGGACGATGTTAGTGAGGGTAAGAAGGGTGTTGAAGTGCATTGTTGAGTACGGATAGAGGATAGAGTGACTAGATATCAATAAGAAAAATGCTACTAAAAGTTTTAGAGATTGAACTAAACTCATTAACAAATTATATCAAATCGAAATACTGTCCAATAGTGAAGCTGCTGCAACTCTGAGAATAAGCTATGCACATAAAATGGACAATTACCTACTATTTAATTTACATTAAATAGTATTATCTTATCTATTCTCATCATAAAAAATATATGTGGCATATTCCTGGTTTATTTTTGTAAAGGTTGATGACACTACCGTACTTATTTTCAGATGCTATATGCTGAGAATGAAAAATATTTCAATGCAAATTTGTCAACATGTCTAGAATAATTGTTATTACTGATAACACTTTGCTTAATAAATATAATATTTCTTTATTTCTTGTTTTAATCTAAAATGTTAAGGGATATTATATATATAATGGTACTTAAGATATCCTCAGGAGTGTTGACACTTATTTCTGGAATGTCTTCGATAATGAAGCGATAAAGACGATAAAATATGCGAAAATATATTTACAAATTAATGGAATAATATGTTTTAATTCAAAAACAAATCGAATCAGATATGGTTGGTTAGTGACTTGTGAATATCAATAACGAAATGGTGGGAAATAGTTTTATATATTAAATATTAAACAAGCAACATTTTTTCAGGATGTAAAACCGCACAATTTCATGCCGCTTAATTTTTGTAACAATTAAATGCTTCTCAAATATTTGTCATGTATAACGGACGCTTTATGGTGGCTTATTACGAGCAAAACCGTAGATTTTCGGTTTTGAAATATTTTCCCAGTTCGTACAGTTAAAAATGCTGACTCATTCTCGGCTTGATAATCCACCGTTGTTTTTGCATATATCTTAGGGTACTGATAGCCACGACATTTAATGGTTGATGTAGTTGATTATTTCAATTCTTGAAATCTAAAAATAATAAAACTATATTATGATTTCTTTTGACTAATCATCTCATGAGTCCAGCAACAAATACTTTTAGTAGAGACTTAATTCAAAAAAATTGAGCGGGTCTGCGTACTCGAGACACTGATGTGTAAATATATGTCTTATATCGACATCTCTGGGAATTCCTTTTAATTTATTTATTTGAAAAAAAATAGATTTTGGCACTCGTAAAGCTTTTGAAACAGAACGAGATATAAACATGTTGCCAAATCTTGCTCAATTTCTTGATTTCTTACACAAAAGGTGTACTATATTAGAAAACATGTCTTTTGTAGAAAGTACTCAGAAAAATTCTCCAAGTCTCGTTACATGACAATAATCCGCAGGCTTCAGTAAAACAACAAAATAAAACATCTCTTTGCAGGTTTTGTAATTCAAACTCTCATAAAATATATATTTGTGAAAAATTTTGAAAATTAAGCTTGTCTGAGAAGCAGAATTTTGTTCAAAGTAAAAAACTTTGCTTCAACTGTCTCGGTACTAGTCACTCGCGAAGTCAATCCATCTCAACCAAAGGATGTTCTTTGTGTTCTCAGGAACATCACACTTTTCTACACAACTCTCAAGTACACACACATCAAAATGGTTTTAATCGCCACAGTACTCCCCTTTTCAAGATAATGTTTTTGACAATTAAAACTCAGCAGCCCACGGTACTCAAAATAGTCAGCCTATAAATAGGCACTCTCTTAATACTTCATTCAGTCAGGTTTCTTTCAAGGGTGTGGCACACTGGCTCCTCAAAATAGAGGATCCCCTCAGATACCTTAGAATAGAGACCCCCCTTTTAATGCAAACGCAGAAAATCAGACACAAGGTGCAATAATAATTCTCACGTTTTGTTAGCTACAGCCCGTGTAACTCTGTTTGTTGCTAATGACGTCCTGTTCAAGCAAAAATTCTTTTAGACTCTACAAGTCAGAACTCATTCATAACAAATCAGCTCGTAGAAGAGTTAAATTATGTTCCCTACAATAAATCACTTAATATATGTGGAATTTCTCAAGGTATTATGAAGCCAAATAAGATGGTTGATTTGAAGCTGTTCTCTAATGTTTTCAATAACAGAAGTTTTAAGTCGACTTGCGCTATACTCAACAATATAACTTGCAAACTTCCGCAAGTCCCCATTGATCATGATAAAATAAATATTGCCAGTGAGTTTGAGTTAAGTGATCCCTATTATGCTTCCCCATCAGACATCGATATGTTGATTGGTGCTGGTTTGTACTATGATTTGATTTAGATGGTGTATATAAGTTAGGTAAGGACCTCCCTGTGTTGCAAAATACTCATTTAGGATGGGTAATTGCAGGAAACGCTCCTGTTTCCGATTCTCGTTTGAACAATCGTTCAACTCATATCAGTGTTTATAACCCTGCACGTAGAGACGTGTACGGTGGTGTTTTTCTGTGTGTTCAATCCTCTGAAAGCTCTCTTTCGAATCTAGCCGAAAAATTTTGGAAATTAGAGGAAATTTCTGATAGAAATATTTTACATGTCGATGATGAACTTGTTGAAAACATTTTTAAATCCTCCACTCGAATCTTAGAAACTTGATCGTTTCAAGTCGATCTACCTATCAAGTGACCTTCTGAGCATCAAAGGCTGGGTGACTCATTCTCTACTGCTTAGAAATGATTTGAAAATCTGGAAAAGAGATTATGTATTATAAAAAATTTGTAAATGAATATTTAGACATGACTCATGGAAGATTGGTTCCTCTTTCACTTACTAATGAAAAGTCTGAAAATAAATATTTTCTACCTCATCATACTGTGATACGAGAGCACAGCACTACAATAAATTGCGCGTAGTTTTCGATGGTTCATGTAAAACTACCACAAAATTATCCCTCAATGATGTCACTCTTAAAGGTTATCAAGTTCAACATGATCTCTATGACATTTTGTGTAGATTTCGCTCTTATAAATATTTGCTGACGTCGGACATTGAAAAAATTTATCGACAGATAAAGGTAAACCCATCTCAAACTTTTCTTTTGAATGTGCTCTGAAGAGATAGTCCCCAAGAACCATTAGAATGTGCAGAATTATTGACAGTTACGTATGGGACAAATTGTGTCCCATTTCTAGCGACTGGTATGTTGAATGGGATTGCCATTACTAATGAAAATGATTTCCCTCTCGCAACGCAAGCACTTATAAAACAGTGTTATGTTGATGACATTTTGACAGGTGTTAAGTTCATTACTCAATTCTCATGGGTTGAATCTGCATAAATGGTGCTCAAATTCAGAGCAATTCTTAGAGCACATTTATCAGGATAAAAGTGTCGAATATAATATTGATTTTGACGATAAACCGAATAAAGTGTTAGGCTTGAAATTGAACCCACTCCAAGGCAATTTGTGTATTTCAATTCCCAAAAGCTCCCTTCTTGTTATGACCCATTAGGCTTACTTATTGCAGTAATAGTCATAGGAAAACTCATTATGCAGAAACTTTGGATGTTAAAATTAGACTGGGATACTATCAT
>MU181931.1:114663-125718 GCA_016904865.1 Pissodes strobi | reverse complement strand
CATTTCACTATTTATTCGAAGCAACATGCCTAAATAGCAAACTAGAAGAAACCAACCAAACTAGCAGGAACTAACCCAAGCTAACCTGCAATATATTAGGCTATATATAGGTAATAAAATAATAGAGCAGTTTCCAATGCTTTCGGTAATGTCGACAGTGTATTTTTGGTCAGAGTACATTCTGCGGCAATTCATCTTTCGAAACCTTTTCTGCATCACAACCTGCTGGTAAAGATTAATTTTCTAAATATAGTCGCCATTCGCAAAGGAAATTCATCTTAGGAAAATGTTCCTTCTAATTTTACGAATTACTTTAACTATGTCTTGATTTATCGTATTAATGATACTGAGCAGTTATTTATTTATTGGAACCATCTTGGATTTTTCAAGGTTTTTGGAGTAGCGGAGGGTAATATGGAATACTGTTTTCTATTATAGTAATAAATTATTTTAGTTGTAATATAGTGCATAAAAAAGTCATTGACTACTGCATAAATTATTCATCTAAACAAGTAAAAGTTTGAAAGTTCAAAACATTTATGCATTTGCTTGATTTTTTAAATTAAATAATATAATGCATTTTGATATGATAAAAAAATTGTGAAATGCTACATGTAGTGTATCAGGAAAACACTCGGTATTTCATAAATTAGATCGTGAAGGCAACCCGACTAGTTCGAGGTCTAGACGAAGGTTATTTACATAACCCATTACACGCAATATTATTGTTTAACTCCAACGAACGCGATACTAGACACGGGTGACAAGGTTAGGTCAACCTTGTTGAACTGGCATTGTTATTGTAACATTATATACATAATATGAACCTACACCAACCCGGCATATATAGAGAGAATACAAGACTGACTGACGCAATTGACATGCGTACGTAGATTATAAGAATATACACTATGTAGCGTTATTATCTTATATATTCTTTGCTAAAGTTAATACAGAACTCTATAGTTACCTGGAGTATTATTCTATAAATAAAAGGAGTTCTACATGGCGATCCTGCTATTCGCAACGTGTGTCGTGAGTTTTAAGTGTGCGGCGGTGAATCCTGTGTAATATGGCTACATCCAACTCTAAGCAAGCGGAGGTCACCGATACAGGTGTGGTGAACTCCAACTTCATAGTGGAGCAGGAAGAAATCAGGATGCCGATGAACATGAGGGTAGCAATATACGCTTTGGTGGCAGCAGCTATGGCAGTTTTATTCCTAAAACTGAGAGCAGCTTACCGGAAGGGAGTAAAGCGGCAAATATCCAGAAGTATGTTCATCAGGGTGCAGGCAGCCGAAGCTTAGCAGCTCATAGGACAGCAGTTGCGGATGAGTAAGACATTTTTGAAAAATTTAAGTGATTGCATTTTATTATTCAGCATATTATTATTATTTACTATTTATGTATACGATGTGGACGCTTATTATCAGGAAGTGATACAAGCTACAAACATCCGCGCTCGACAGTATATCTCAAAAGCTAAAGAGTTGCGTAAACTGACCTACGATAAAAAAGTTAATCAATTACAGCTTAAACCAGGTGATCTAGTTGTAATAAACAACGAGAACCGAACAAAATTTGATCCTTGGTACAAAGGTCCTTTCTCCATAACGAATATAGAGGGAGTAAATTGCACAATACAAGACGCAACGGGTAAAAAACAAACTGTACATAAAAATCGAATTCAACCGTTTGCAAATCTGTAAACTCAATCTCCATACTTTTATTTTTTTGTAAATTAGTTTTAAGCAGTGCCGAAGAACACTTACGCGAGTGACAGAACATTGGACAAGTGCAGTGCGTTAGAATAACATATAACACAATGTATATTTTGTATAACGTATGTATAAGGTATAATGTAAGTTTCTTACTACTTTAATGTATATATTTTTTTCTACTTTATGTATATATTTTTCTACTTTTTACGTATTTATTTATTAGAATTTTAATTATTTTAACACTTCGGGCTGGCCAGCCAAGAAAAAAAATTCCAACCAAGCAAAACAAAGCAAAACAGTCAAGAACTTTAAGAACGTCGAATTTGTGCAGTAATCGCTCATATTGACTAGAAATATTCATTATTATTGCAATTTTAAATATATAATGTTGGTATTTTACCAGCCAAGTAAAAAAAAAAACAATACTATTTTTAATAAGATATAAACATTTTTAACATTTTATTATTAGTTCATTATTATTATTATGTAACCGCATAAAGTCGCACTTGATGTTGTATAGTTTATCTTTTACATTTTAGAACGTGTACAAATTAGGTTTATTCGAATGTCCTCATTTTTGCCACAACAAAAATAAGGATCATTCCCAAAGGAGGGGAGGTGTAGTGTATCAGGAAAACACTCGGTATTTCATAAATTAGATCGTGAAGGCAACCCGACTAGTTCGAGGTCTAGACGAAGGTTATTACATTACCCATTACACGTAATATTTTTGTTTAACTCCAACGAACGCGATACTAGACACGGGTGACAAGGTTAGGTCAACCTTGTTGAACTGGCATTGTTATTGTAACATTATATACATAATATGAACCTACACCAACCGGCATATATAGAGAGAATACAAGACTGACTGACGCAATTGATATGCGTACGTAGATTATATGAATATACACTATGTAGCGTTACTATCTTATATATTCTTTGCTAAAGTTAATACTGAACTCTATAGTTACCTGGAGTATTATTCTATACATAAAAGGAGTTCTACATACATAAACTAAAAAATATATGCTTATAGAGACATTTTAGCAACAAAATTTACAAATGTAAATATCCCTTGGAATGTGCGCATGTTGCGCACTGAATCCAGATTGTGTCAGCCGAACATAATTCCGAACAAAACATACAATAAACCTCCTTAGATAGGGAACCACAAACAGGACATTCTTCATCATCGTTGGATGATGCGTCATGCAAAGATGCAGAACTGTTGGAACCTTCAGATAAATATTTGACATACTTTGATTTCTTTATGGCCTTTTTTGAACTCCACTTGGATCTGCAACTTCGTCAGGTGTGGCTTTTTAATGTTCTTCGTTTTTATTTATTTTCTTTTCGATTTTCCTTTTCTATATCTGATATTACTATTGATTGCTATAGCTCTTCTTTATTGGGGGTTGACTTTGGCTTGGCTTGCCTACCGACCCCCGTGATGTCCTTTTTTTCCACCATATAAGGATATATAAGGATTTTTCCACCATATAAGCACATATTAAACTGTTTTATTATTTCATCCGTGTCCCCTCTACGGAGGTTTTTTTTTTATCAGGGAATAATATATATTGTCAAGGCCAGCAGCTGATAGAATACTGTTCTCTCCACGCATGGCCCTCCGCTCGCTTCGCTCGCTATAAATAAATAAATATATATGATTTCAAAAGAGTAACTTTAGTAAAACTTTTGTACACAGTGTCGGTACTCCCTAATTATGCTATGCAATTTGCACATTTTTGATTGATTTTTAATGGAGTTTACGTTTAAGCTTAACTTAAAATTGCAAGGTAAATGTTCACCGAGAGCAAGTGTTGCATATGTAGTTTCAGTGTTCGACTCAATACTCTCTAAAAAATTGAAAAATATTACAGAATGTAATAATAACTGACAACTGACAAACATCTAACAAAATACGAAACATTTCAACAACTATTTGAGTAGTCAATCAGATAACTAATCTGAGAAATTAATCTGAGACGTAGGTATTTTTTTAATGTTTATAATAAAAAGTATATAGGTATGTAAATAACAGTTACATGTAAATGTTAATATACAAATAACAGATGTTTCTTCTTAATAAAAATAAATCAATACAATAGTCAAAATATTATTTTAATAGCATCATAATAATAGATTTGTTTGCCAGAAGAGAAAACAACGCATGTTTGCTGCTATTGCTAGACTATAATAACTTTAATATATTTACTTGAAACTACAATTTTTAAACAACAATATACATACAATACATTTAGTCATTTCATTTCTCAGGTTTGTACACAAATATGATAGAGGTTTGTTAACAGCCACATAAAATGCATGTAAAACACAAACAAAAAAAAAAAATTTGATGATTAATGGCGGGGCCAATCAAAACGCTGACTACGCATTGTCGCCACTGACCCTATAAAGGCACTGTAAATATTATCAGATTGCAGCGATACAATTTTATGATTGCGAATCAATTTATGCGGTGGCCCTGAGGCTTCCCCAAATATTTAGATTTTCCATATCTTGCCAGTAAGAGCAAGTTCAAATTTCATAAATGAAGCAGCAAAACAAAAGAATTTAAACCTTAAATTAAAATTGTTAGATTCTTTTTGAGACTGATTCGATCAACACCAAAGTTACGTAATAATATACACCCCTCGATTTTTTTCTCTTGCTTCACATTTTCAAATGAACAGGCTGTACGCAAGGGAGAAACTAATTTAATAAATAACTGATTTATTTCAATTTATATTTCAAAAGTTATTGTCATTGATTAAGCAATTTAATGGGCCACTAAGATCCTTGAAGACAGTGAACAACCAAGTGCCGTACCGCGCTTTAGGTGGCAATCGGTGTATCTTGATGTGCATTCTAGCACATCTAAGGCAGCCACAAATCCCTAGAAAGGATGCGGCTAAGCCGTCTTTGTACAGTGCACCTCAACCGAAAAAAACAGGTGTTTCTAAAACCACTGCAAACTGTAAACTATTAACTTTACAATTGAAACGATTTTATATGTGGGATTTTGAAAAACTATAAATTTAGTCGTCTTATAGCAATAACACCTGTTATTGAGTCGGTTTTGCTTATAGTCGGAGCATGACAAAAGCAATTAAAATAAGATAAGATTACCATTAAACCTACTACATAATGGGGCTCGGATTTTTTGCTACTTTTTAAATAAGGAAGTTTAAATTGACTCGTTATTGCTAAACATTTTATAAAACAATGCCACAGTTTCTAGCTTATTTATAATTATTATTGGCTCTTTATTATACAAATCTCAGATATCGAAGAACTTTGAAACAACTTTTCAGATTTTTCTATAGCATTTACACATTTCTAAACACAGCCTCATTTTTGGTTTCTCAAAGCGAGCATTCTTAGCCCCGTCTATCCTACGTCATCCTTGTTGACTCTCTACGAAAAACTATTTGAAAAATTTTCAAAACAAACCTCTTTAAAGCCATCAACCAGAACATTTGAGAAAAAAAAGTTAAAAATATTCAGCTCGATATTTACTTTTAATCAACATGCTCATAGGCTACACGTCCATGTTCAGTGTTCAGTCTCTAATTCAGAAGGCTAGTTTTTCTTAAGTTACATAAATAGCGAGAATAGCGTTAAATATGTCGTCACAAGCATACAAAGGAATCAGTAAAGTTTTCTTCCTATTGGCCTAAACAACGTTGTGTTCTCTGGTGGAGTCTTCTGGGGTTCTTGCACACATCTACTTTTGGGTGTTTAAAACTATTTATTCACTTTAAAATAAATATACAAAAATACATTTAGAGGATAATTGAGTTATAGGGGAGTGTGCCTTTCAAGAAGTTGATGTAAAAAGAGAACGTTAGTCTAGTCATTGTGATTTCTCATTGTGCCAGTGCTCCTGCAATATTGCACTGTCGTGGTACTTTGCTTGCTTTGTAGTTAGTGAGAATGTGTTGTGAAGATCTTGAAGTGTGTGTTCTGGGATTTGAAGGAACGTAGTGAAGAAGGCACGCTTTGAACGCCTTGGAGCCGTTAGTGAAGGAACGAGAGTTTTGTTTTTGCGTTTTGAGCAGACGAGAGAATTGCTGTAGACACCTAGGCCAGGCTGATCGATTTGGATTTTGCAGATTTCTCCGCAAGTCCATATCGGCCACCCCAGGAATGAACTGCACGTGATACACGGGGTGTTACCCCCTGACTCTACTTCTACGCATGGAGCCCATACGGCGAGCTACCCCGTGCAATCCCTTAATGCCTGTACACCCCCGTTTTTTAGGCGGGAACCCGGCCTAGGGCATCCCCAGCTGTTATTGAGATAATTTTTGTATATTGTTATTGAGTTTAAAATGGAAAATTTTTGAGAAATTTTGAAAAAATTTTTTTGGGTAAAATTTTTGGAAATTTGTTATTTTGGATTTATGAAAAGGAACGAACCTTTTTTGAAATTTTTTGAAAATTTTGAAAATTTTTGAGATTTTGAAAATTTTTAAGATAAGAATGATATCGATATTATTTTTTTTGGGTTTTTGATTTTTTATATAGTGTAGTGTGAGTGTGATTTGGTGTTCTGGTGGAAGAAGTAAACTTTTGTGTACTGTTCTGTTTGGATGAGTAATTCTGCTGAATAGTGTTTTTATGATTGGATTTGTGTGATTGCGTACTTGTTCTAAGAATATTGTGTGTTTGCCTGCCAAGTGGCTGTTAATTGTGTCTATTTTGAGATCGTTGTGTATGTCTGTGTTGCGAACGTACCAAGGTGCGTTCACAATTTGTCTAAGTGTTTTGTTTTGGAATACTTGTAGTTCCTTTTTGGTTGTTTTGCATGCATGTGTGTAAACTATGGCTCCATAAAGTCTTTTGGGCTTTATTACCTGGTTAAAAAGCAGTAATTTATTCTTTAATGACATTTTACTTTTCCTGTTAATTAATGGAAAGAAAGTTTGTTTGGCTGCAATGCCTTCATTTACTTTTGCTTGGATATGTTTCTTGAAAGTAAGTTTACTATCTAGGGTGTTAATTTTGATATTCCAGGATATAGCCCATTCATTTATGGAGTCTAAGTGTTGTTGTATGTAATTTTTGAGTCTTATGTGATTGTTGTTTATTGAAAATATGTATGTGTCGTCTGCGTATATGGAGAGTTTTGTGTTTGGGTGTCTTGGTATGTCGGTTGTGTATAGTGAGTATAGAGTAGGCGACAGAGGAGAGCCTTGGGGGACTCCTGCCTCTACGCGCCTTGTGGTGGATAGTGCTGTGTTTATTTGTGTAGTGAAAGATTTGTGTTTGAGGAATGATGCGATGAGTTGAGTAAGTGGAGGTGGTATTTTGTGTATTCTGTCTAGTTTGTGAATGAGTCCCTCATGCCAAACTTTGTCGAAGGCTTTTTCGACGTCGAGGACTACAACTCCGGTCGATGCCAGTCTTTGTAGTCCGCTAGTCGCTTCCTCAACTAATCTGGCTAGCTGGAGCTCGGTGTTGTGCTGTTTTCTGAACCCAAATTGTTCGTCTGGGATCAGATTGTTTTGTGTTATGTGAGTGTTCAATGTTTCCAGCATAACCTTCTCCGTCAGCTTGCTCAGTGATGAAAGCAAGCTAATGGGTCGCCAGTTCTGCGGAAAGATTATATTTTTGTTTGATTTTGGGATAAGTATGACTTTTGCTTTTTTCCAAGATTTTGGAAAGTGTTTTAGTGATAGTATTGTATTGGTGATGTATGTGAATTTGAGTAGGGCTGTTTCTGGTAAGTTTTTGAGGGGTTCAATTCCGCAATAAATTGCGCAATTTCTGTAGTGTTGGTTGGTTGTGTTTCGTCGTCTTGGTGTTCGTTTTCGTATGTTAGTATTTCTCTATAGTTTCTCTCTATGGTTGCCTCGTGATCTATATCCTGAGCCCCATCGCCTAAGGTGAATTGCGATTCCAGCGAGTCTGCGAAGGCCTTGGCCTTCTCTTCGCTGGAATACACCATTCCTCTTAGTGCATATATATTAGGATATGCCACTTTGTTGCGTCCTTGCAACGTTTTGGCAATTTTCCATATTGAGTTGTCTTGTGTGTTGAGTGTGGTGAGGTATTCAGTTCATTTGTTGTTTTTGTGTGTTTTTTATGTCTGTTTTGATTGTGTTCGTGAGTCTGTTTGCTTGTGGGTTTAGGTCTGCGTTGTTTGTTAGTCTGGCTCGTTGTTTTAGCCTGTTTCGGAGCCTTATGTTGTTTTTTATGTTATGTGGGAGTGAGTATGGATTGTTTTGTTTTGTGCGTACCGTTTTTGTGGCTGTGTTTATGACCGTTAGATTCACCGAGAAGATCCTCGGTGAATCTAGCAACTTCGTTGTCTAGTTCCTCCTTGGAGGCGATGTGTGGTAAGTTTTGCATGTTTTGAGTTAACTGTTCTTTGAAAATGTTCCAGTGTATGATGTGTTGAATATTTGCTTGTTTGTGCCCGTGTATGCTGTTTATTGTGATGGCAATCGGAGAATGATTCGATGAAGATAAATCCTCCAAGTTGTCAATCACAACATTGTGTGGGATGTTTTGTATTAGTGCTATATGTCTAGTATATCTGCGAGTTCGTGATGAAAGTGTGTGGGTTCGAGTGGTGCATGTACTGAGAAGTGAAGTTCATGCGAAGCTCTTAGCAATGCAGTGCCACCTATATTAGTGACCCTGCATCCCCAAGATCTATGCTTAGAGTTAAAGTCCCCCGCCGCAAGAACAGGCAGTATATAGTTGAATAGTTTAGTGATTTCGCCTAGTGTTAATTTGAGTATTGGTGATTTGTACACTGAGTGAATGATAATGTCTCCATCAGTTTGACTGACTTTGATGCTTATCACCTCCAGTATGTCTGATTGTCGTGGTTGTATAGTGTCGTGAGTAATGTTGTTTTTACAAAAATGGCAGTGCCGCCCCCCATACGCTGGGCCCTGTCGTTTCTGTAAATTGTGTAATTTTGATATGTAATTTTGTGTGTGGGCGTAAGTGTGTTTCCTGAACGAGCGCATTCTTGCATTCTTTATAAAAATGCGGGCCTGCGCACCTATGGCCCACTGGCTTGGCAAAACAGTTTCAAATGGTGTGTCCAAACTGTTGGCATTTATGGCATTGTGTGTTAATTTTGTTAGTGCTTCCTCTTTGAAGCTCGACTATGACTGGCATGTAATTTATTCTTTCTTCTTCCAGAATTTTAATGTCACACTGAGGGAGAAGTACTTTCACAGAGTTAGTAAGAAACTGACGACCCTGAGCCAGTATATCTCCTTGGGAGAATAGCCCCTGTCTTCAATATCGTGTTTGATGTCTTCTCTATTCATTTTGTTGTCTAGGCCTTTGATAGTGACGTTTAATAGCATATCTTCCGGAAGGAAGTAAAAATGGAAAGGGAATTTTTTCCCTAATAAATATTTGATGATGCCTCTGTGGTCGTCGGGAGTTTTTGGGGTTATTTGTACGCCTAGCTTGGACTTTTTAACATTATCGAAACTGAATTTAAGATATGTCATATCCAGATATATCTTATTCCAGTGTTCGGGGCACCTTATGACGATGGGCACCACATCGGAATTTCTGGGTGCTTCTTAATAGAGGAAGCTAACGGTGGTGTGTGTTGTGTTTGTCTGTGTGATGCTTGTGGTGGCTTGTGTAGTGTTTTGTGTTTGAAATGCTTTAAAATGGGTCGACATTTCAGAAATTTTGTTAGTTAAATCAGCGATCTGTGTAGCTTGATCGCTGATTTGTTTAATTAATTGTTGATTTTGAGCTAATTGATCTGAAATTAGCTCATTATTTTTAGCTAGATCTGTTCTAAGTTTGTGGATAGTTTTACGGAGCTCTAGGTTTTCAGCCTCTAGTTTTTTAACAGTTGTCGACTCCATTTTAGTGCGAGTATATGGTGTGTTTGTGGAAAATGTTGTGGTGTGTTTTTGTATATGCTTACCCGACCTGACAGCCGGTGATTTATCTCGATCTCTGCTATTTTCCCTGCTGGTCGTCGCTCCTTGCGTCGCCGGGTAATTAGCCGGCGGAATCGCCGGGCCGGCTTCCCTGCCGCCTGAGTTCTCCTTGTTCTTCTCCGTGGTGATGGATTTTGTAGGTATCTTCTAAAGTGGCGAGGTACATGCACTCGAAGTACGACCGGCCGCCACTTTTGAACGGCTAACGCCAAACGATTTTTATACGTTAGCAAATGCCAACATCAAACGAATTTTTGTGTCGCATACACTACACTGAAAAGTATAGTAGGTAAAACCTGGCCTGTATAGTAATGCAGGGTGTCTTGTATAGTAACGCAGTAGCGTATCGGTTGGTTAAAGAATAAAAGTATGTGAGCTCTACGGTGAAAACTAAGGGCCAAAATGGGAACTTGCTACGCCACTGGTCACGGTACAGGCCTAAGGTTTTAAGATACGGTCTTCCCAGCCTTCGTCATCGCCGACTAACCCAAACTAACCCGATGACTCATCGGGTTTAGGACCCTCTTCTGATAAACACAAATTACCTTTATGATATTACCGTAAATGTAGAGACAACTAAAAATGAGTCCGGCTGGGAAGATTGAGTTAGTGAAATATAATTAATAATAATATTATCCTAAAATCAAAGAGTAAAATACGATCTTAATACTAAGAATGAGTTTACTTATTAAGACTACTAAATGATGAGCAAAATACAGTCATAATGGAGGTATACATCGCATACTGAGTGTTTTTTTCTGCGTGCTCAGAGAAATGGGAATGAACTTTTTTCATTTAATTGGAGAGAGGGAAGAAGCAATAACGTAGTTGAGATATTTATTTTCCGATAATGTGTATATATTTTTCTTGGCAATACACTCTTCGAATAAAGTATCGTATTTTACTATTCAGCCGTGTAAAATAAATTTTTCAAACATAAATAAGTGGATGCGGTTGAATTCGTTTGTCCTTCATAATATCTCCTTGCTACCATAAAGCACTGCCGCAGAACAGCCGGATAATTACTCCCGGGCAGTGTGTCGTCGCTGTCTGCAACGGTCCACCAGGCCCCGTTTTGTTCTGCAGTACCGCGAAGGTACGCTCCGCGTGATTTACAATTCTCACGCGCCTGCATCAGCGCGCCGTGGGAAGAAATTAATGCCTTTTTATTGTTCGGGTTTTTGCACCCCCGCTGTATGCTTAATCAATAGAATAGGCAAATGAATGTCCTCAGTATAAATAACCGCAGCAATGTGGAAACACTAGGTGGCGCCCTTTAAACCAAGTTCTCTGTTAATAGCGTATTTCATTCGTAAAACGAATTTCGACAACAATAACACTTTTCCTTTTTCATATCGTGCATTTTACACTTTTCTGTTTGAAAAACTATTA
>MU181931.1:69860-84663 GCA_016904865.1 Pissodes strobi | reverse complement strand
TGACGTATTTAACGATGCTCATGGCAAATAATAAAGTAATCAAAGTCAAGCTACTATAACAAGTTCATGCAGAGTTGAATGGGCTTTTGATACTTTAATGAACTCTTGAAAACCATCGAAAGTATGTTTCTTGAGACACACGTGGAACAGCTGTACATATGCATTTTTGCATGTTTTTGTATTTTTGAAAGCGAAATAAATAAATAATAAATATCTTTTATTGACCAAATATAACAATTTGACAAAAGGTAATAGCATAGCCTAAAGAAAACTATAGCTGCGACACTTAAGCGCGGCACCTTTGAGAAGCGAGGACCAACTTTATCACTATGTAGTGGGGAGAAAATAAATAAATCTAACTTGACGTCAACCCCCCGGCAATCATTAGTGAAGTGAGCCGTACTAAAATTTTTTGGGACGTTATATACTAAAATTGTTACTCTCCCCTATTATTTTATTTAAACTTTCATCACAAAATATATGATTTACAAAATACTGTTTATTTCGAGTAGAGAATAATCATTTTTTGATCCCAAAAGCTGCATAAAGAGAGCCGGATATTTATTTAAACAGTACACCTGAAAGAAATAGTTAGTTTTGAAGTGAAATTAAGAATGGCGAATGTAGATTACTTGTAGTAAGTACATGTAACAGTAATGCTCAATATAACTATAATAGAATATAAGCTCCAAGTTAATCTTTAAATATCAACAAGATCTATACACAACAAAAGTTTTTTATATGAGATTTTATTTTGCACAAGTAGTTATGTACGATTTTGCATATTTTTTCGTAACAGCTTTTTCATTTTATTCGCTAGATAAAAATATTTCAAGATGGTGAAATGAAAGTAAATTTTTGATCTGGCTATAGTTCACGAACTAGTTTATGCATGAAGTGCACAATTACGCTAAATCGGAGCAACCTGTACCGTGCGTTCAATTTATCTTGGTAACATTTTGATTCGCTGTAACTTTTTTGTTTTTAAAGATATCAAGTTAAACAAAAAAGCAAAATGTAGGGTTGGTAGCCAATTTTTTTTCTACGTTACATATAAAATAAAACACTAACGATTTTCTGACATATCAGCCTACTCTATATTTTTTAAATGGAACACCCTGTATATTACTACATTTTTGGAATCTCTAGAGAAGTCTAAACACATTTCGTGTATAATATCTTATACCTATCTTTCTTTAGGTGTTTACGAAATATTGACAGTTGAAAGTCGTGCATTTTGACATTTTGATAGGCTTTAAAATCTAAACCGCATGAGAGCAAAGAAAACGGTTTGCATATTCCTGTCTTAGGTTTTCATGAGCTATCAAATGACAGTAACTTTGAATGTAACCCGCGAATAAAATTGACCGGAACTTTTAAACCTCCGGTTAAATTGAAAGCCACTGCCATTTGATAGCTTATGAAAACCTAAGATAGAGATGTGCAAACCGTTTTCTTTGATCTCGTGCGATTTAGAGCCTGTCAAAATGCCCGACTTTCAACTGTCAATATTTCGTAAACAGCTAAAGATAGGTATAGGATACTATACACGACATGTGTTTTGATTTCACTAGAGAATCCAAAAATGTAGTAATATACAGGGTGTTCTATTTAAAAAATATATAAAGTAGGCTCCTATGTCAGAAAATTATTGGTGTTTGTTTTATATGTAATCTAGAAAAAACTTGGCTACCAACCCTACATTTTGCTTTTTTGTTTACCTTGGTATCTTTAAAACCAAAAAAGGTACAGCGAATCAAAATGATATCAAGGTGCTGATCAAATCTGAATTAATGGATATATGTGGATAACGATCGACTTTTACGAAAAACAACCAGCAAAAACAATGTTTTTGTGACTTACACCTTTAAGGTAGAATACGAACTGTTTATTGTCAAACGAAATGTTTTGCACTTTCTTATCTTCCACATAACCACAACCTGGAAAATACTCCCCACCAAACCGAAAATTTCGTATATCTAGATAATTACTAAATAACTAAGATAAGAAGATGCAAATCGTTTCGCGCTAAGTTAAACAGATCAAATTCTTTAAATGGAAAGGAGGCTATTCGACATGCTACATGAAATTTATCTAGAATTTTTAGAAGAATTCGAAAATCGGAAAATATGTCCCGCTCTTTTGAGACCTTTTATATTGAAATATAATTCAATTATATTGTCAAACTGAAATCAACATGGCTAAATGATAAAATGGTTGTAAGACTAATAAAAAAATTAAAAACATGTTATTTCTATAAAATGTGTATACATCTGAAGGGTACAGGGGAAAAATGATCTAAGCGCCATTTCCATAGGAAACTTTTTTATTATTTACTTCACAGAAAATTTTATTCTTGATAAAAGTTGATGTTTGGAAAAAAAATAATTCTGACAATGCTAAATTAAAGATAAGTTATACAGGGTACTCAATAAATACAAAAATGATGGTTAAAAAATCAAAAACTTTGGAATATCGGAAAACCTTCTACAGAAAAATAAAGCTCGTATTAAGATAAAAATAAAAGTCAAATACCATTTTTTCCAAAAGTGCACTGCACCGTTGCGGAGAAAATCCATTTCAATTACTGAAAAAACCCGCTTTTTCTTGATTTTGTCCTTATTTTTTTCAGCAACGATGCACTTTTGGAAAAAATGGTATTTGACTTTTATTTTTACCTTAATAGGAGCTTTATTTTTCCTGTAGAAGCTTTTCCGATATTCCTAAATTTTTGTTTTTTTAACCACCATTTTTGAATTTTTTAAGTACCCTGTAATACTTAGTCTTAATTTAACATTGTCAAAATTGGTTTTTTTCCAAGCACCAACTTTTATCAAGAATAAAAGTTTCTGTGAAATCAATAATAAAAGTTTCCTATGGAAATGGCGCTTAGATCGTTTTTCCCCTGTACCCTTCGTATATATTTTATCAATGTTTCCATATTATTAATTTTCGATTATTTTTGGGCACTTTAAATTTTGTAAGTTATGATACGTTTTACTCCGTTTTGGTGCTTTTAGTTAGTTTGGGTTAGTTCAATCAGCTTTCGTTTAGTTTTAATTTATTTTAGTCATTTGAACCCGGTTCCGATATATTATAACCAATTTTAATATTTTTGGTTAGTTTTGGTTAGCCGCCAAAACTGGGTCGTTCAATCAACTATCGATTACTTTCGGTTCCGATACGTTATTACCAATTTTAGTGTTAAGGATAGTCGCCAAAATTGAATTGATCTGGGTTAGTTTTAACTTACTTAATATTATTTTTCAGCTATTCCGATACGTTTTAGCCCGTTTTGGTACTTTTAGTTACTTTTGGTTTGTTTTGGTTAGTCTTTCAATCAAATTTTGGTTACTTTCAATTTATTTTAGTTATTAAATTAATTCAAGTTAGTCGTCAAAATTCGCTTAATTTTGGTTAGTTTCAACTTATTTTAATATTTTTAATCTGTTACGATACGTTTTAGCCCTTTTTCATGCTATTGGTTAGTTTTGGTTAGTCGTTCAATCAACTTTCGGTTAATTTCAGTTAGCTTTAATTTAGTTTAGTAATTTGAATCGGTTCGGATACGTTATAACCAATTTAAATGTTTTTAATTAATTTAGGTTAGTCGGTACAATTCGGTTAATTTGGGTTAGTTTCAACTTACTTTAATAATTTTAATCTGTTACGATATGTTTTAGCCCTTTTGGTGCTTTTGGTTACTTTTGGTTAGTCGTTCAATCGACTTTCGGTTAATTTCAGTTAGTTTTAATTTATTTAAATCATATGAACCGGTTCCGATACGTTATAACCAATTTTAAAGTTTTTGATTACTTTCGGTTAGTCGCCGAAATTCGGCTAATTTGGGTTAGTTTTAACTTACTTTCGTTCAATCAACTTTCGGTTAAGTTCAGTTAGTTTTAATTTATTTTAGTAATTGGATTCCGATACGTTATAACCAATTTTAATGTCTTTGGTTACTTGCCAATATTCGGTTAATTTGGGTTAGTTTTAATTTACTTTAACATTTTTAATGTGTTCCGATACGTTTTAGTCCGTTTTTGTGCTATTAGTTACTTTTGTTTTGTCATTCAATCAACTTTCGGTTACTTTCAGTTAGTTCCAATTTATTTTAGTCATTTGAATCGGTTCCTATACGTTATAAGCAAATTTAATATTTTTGGTTAGTCGCTTAAATTCCTTTTGTTTTGGTTAGTTTTAACTTACTTTAATTTTTGTAACCTATTACGATAGGTACGTTTTAGCCTGTTTTGGAGCTTATGGTTACTTTTGGCTAGCTTTGGTTAGTCGTTCAATTAACTTTCGGTTGGTTTCAGTTAGTTCCAATTTATTTTAGTCATTTGAACCGATTCCGATACCTTATGATCAAATTTAAGTTTAAATAAACAAACTAACTAGCTGCTTAATTCTGCCGTTCTTTTCTCATTTTAACACATAAACATTAACTCATTTATATAACATACAAACAAAACAATATATACGCATAATCTCTATTTACCCAAACAACGAATCTTTTTCTATTTTAATTCCTATGAAAATTTATTGCACTCCGGCCCAGGTAAGCGCGTATGATTGGCATCGAGTTTCAACTGCGTGGTGTCCTCCCTTCACTGAGCTTCACGGAGAAAATTTGATTCCGTACCCCACTAAACGAGCCGAGTGTCGCGGCTATAGTTTTCTTTAGGCTATGGTAATAGGTCCGCAAAGCGGTTTTTAACAATTACCACAATAAAATAAAAAATATATATAAAACATAACCATTAGGTAACAATAATTAACAAAAATTAACAACTGGCTTTGATGATCATATATCTACTTTTACAGTCTTGAAAATAAATACTTAAACACTACAAATTGACAAACAAAATATCACAAAAAGATTACATTGATCACAAGAACAACTGCAGAATATGTATTGATAGCACCCTTTATGACATCTATCACTTTCTTTTTAAAACAAGGAAGGCTTAATGTTTTTACATCTTTGGGAATTTTGTTGTATAAGGTTGCTGCCTGATACAAAAAAACATGATTTAAAAAATTCTGTTTTGTGTCTGGGAATGTCAATAATATTTGTTCCCCTTATATTTATTTGATGTTGATCACCACGAAATGCAATCAATTCTTCCAAATAATCTGGCTTTACAGTCTTGACCACTTTATGCACCATGGAACCCATGTGCACTAACTGTCGTTGCTTAATATTGGTGTTAAAGAGCTCAACAACATGCTGACTGATATGTTCTCTTAGTGGTACACATCGTATGTATCTGGCACAGGAGTTTTGCAATATGCCTGAACACCTTAACTCGATTTAGATTGAGACCTCTAAAGGGGCAATAGGCTATGGAGTAATAAAGAACATAAAGTAATAAACTATTTCTCTATTGAGAAATTGCATTAGCCTGTGAGTTTTTTTGGCCAGACGTTTTAATTAGAATTTGTTTACCTACATCTTATACCTTCTATAAATTATTTCTTTGTTCACATTTTTTATAGCTTACCAGTATTATTGAGGTTGCCATGCCGCTTGTCGTAGCCGCAGTTAGTATCGTACGCCCGAACAAAGCGAAAGAGAAAACGAAAGAGGTGATTGTGTCGAAAATATTATGTACTTCGTGGATTCAGCCTTATACAGAACTTGTTTTGGACGACGAACATGTTTTTGGCAAATCTTGTTCAAAAGTTGCTTTCTGCTCGAAAAAAATCCAAATAGACCAACACATTAAGACGCCGCGCCGTCTCACACTGTTAACAAGATGGAGCCCGGTCCCATTCAGTCAACGTTCAAGCAGTCTTTTGAGATTTTTAAAAACGGAAACCATGGCCAGCCAGAATATAACGAAGAATTGTCTAAAATGTTTTTGGCTGCTAATATTCCTTTAAACGAGCTGGCCAACCCGCATGTAAAGGCTTTTCTTCAAAAATATGCAAAATTTAATGCTGCAGATGTATCAACATTAGAAAAACACGTCGTTGGAAAGGTGTTTCGTACCGTGCTAGATGAAATGAAGAACAAAATTGGAGGTAAATATATGTATATTATCATCGACGACACAGCTGATTCGTGTGGTCGTTACATAGTTAATTTAAAACTCACAGAAGAAGAACCTGGAAATACTTACCTCACAGCTGTAAAAGAACTGAAATAATCAACCAACCTTACAGGTACCAGTTTTATTCAAGAAACATTAACACATTTCTTTTTGGCTAATTCATTTCATGTAGATAAAGTTCTTGTTTAAGATAATACCTGGTCTATTTTACTTTTGGATGGATTTGGAACTACTGTAGTTTATTTATATATTTTTTCGTAAATTTAGTTCAACGGAACAACCAGTTCTTATGATCGTGATAAAATCCATTTGTTATATTAGTAAGCGTATAACTTTAAATAAAAGGACTAAAATATAGATACAATGTAATTTTTCTTGATATCTGAAGTACCGTGGTCAGTAGTCTTTTTTGAATATACTCGGCAACAAATACCAATTAAATTCGGTCGCTTCAAAATATTGTACCAAAACAATTAATTTCTATTTACTCTTACATTTTCAACATTATCTCAGCCATGTCCTTCCTTTTTACAGAGGTTCATTGTCTAAACAAGTCCGCATAATTTTAAAAATTGACAATGGCATTATTTTTATGCAAGATGAAGTTGCAAAGTACGCAAAATAAATGTGAATTTTTTAGACGTTGAGAAACGTTACATTGATGAATAATAAAACACAACTCTTATAATATATTTTATTATGAAATATCCACCACCTACATTTAAATTGGTAAGTGTACACCGTTTGCATTTAGATGTACAATACCAAAATTTCATTAAGTATGCTAAAGCCAGAAAGCTGGCTCGAGAATACTTTAGAATAATATTCCCAAGTATTGGACTTAGTAGTTTCCTACTACACACTATATTTATATTTACAAGACGGTACAATCTACCTTAATTTCTAATATTGGATTTAGAAAATATAATAATCTAAAGTCGATCACGTGACAAAAATCACAAAGTACCTAAATCAAGATAATTTATATAAAATATGTAATTTCATGATAATGTATTAGAAACATACAATTAGACCTTGCCTTAGACTTACAAGAGCAACAATCAGTATTTGCAATAAAATTAGCTTAATCTACTAATAAAAATATTCTTTAACCAGTCAAATATTCAAATTTTGGGAGTACACAATACTACAATATTTTAAAATTTGGAAATGGTGTGGTACAGAATTGGCCATAATAGTTTTTAATGTAGAAAATAGAAAATTTCTACGAAATTCGGTATAAACACCCATCAATACCAAAAAGCTTATATTTACCTTAAATTTGTACCTATAAAATGTATATTCTTTAAATTAATTACATAGCAGTCATTTCTTTAAAAGCAAATATCCATTGACAATTTATGATACTTATGGGATTTTTGATAACTATTTCAGTCTTAACTATCTTAACTCATAAAATTCTTCCGTATTGCATCCTGTTGGATGCAGGAGAAGACGATTGGCCAAAGATGGGACTTTCGTGTAATAGCAGTTTGCTCCCAAAAGCTGATCCACTACCACTACTTGAAAATAAACTCCTGAAAAAAAAAGAAAAACGGATACAGAAATATTCGGTTGTTCCTATGCAGGGTGGCTCATCGAAAACTTTGAACCTCGATTTTCCGTATTTAAAATGAAAACCTAGAAAAACGCTCAGATCCGTCGATTTTTCATTCGAGGGGGAAATATGTCTCACCTTTTTCACCTGCGTAGCTGCAGCACAACCCTTGCAATTCGAATAAGGAAGAAGGGTAGTGCGATGCTTCTTTTTGAAGATATCATCCAGTACTTATGGCCCTAAAGTTTTGGGTCAATACTTTCGCTATAACGAAATGAGAAGTCGAAAAGTAAACGAAGCAATTGGAAAAAAATGTTTATTAATCGTCATCTCCAATCTTATCAGATTGACATTTAAACAATGTCTCTTCTATTTTTTTTTTTCTTCATAAAGGTCTACAAGTGTGCGCGATTTAATGAGTTAAACGTAAATTTTTAAGATTGTTAGATCTGTGTCAAATCGATTAATAATGTTTATTAAAATGAAAATGGTTTATTCCATAGTAGAAAGGGTATAAATAATGAAATAAAAAAAATAACCACGACGCCCGAGTAACTGCGACTAACTGGGACGAGGGACATTCTGAATAAATGTTTCCGATATAGAAGTATTACAAATGATTGCCAAATTTCTCGTTACTGGATCAGTGAGAAATAAAAAAAGGCGCATGAAAGGAATGAGGGGAGACAAGTTGCTATTTTAGGTTATGTGGCCATGGATCCCACGCTTAGTACTAGGAAATTATCCGAGGTGTCTAGTGTGTTACGTACAACAATCCAGAGAGTAATATGAAGTGATTAGTGAAACTATTAACAATAATCCAAACTATTTATTCGACATCTGATTTTTGGATTAGTGTACGTTAAGGGCGTTGTCAATAAGCATAACTGCCGATATTGGTCAGATGAAAATCTCCGAGTATTCCATTTTTGGCGGGTATTTACGGAGACCAATTAATTGGCCCCTTTTCTGGCCGAAGTAAATATCTGCAATTGTTGGAGAATAATGCTCAGCCTTCATACAAATATTAGAAAGTGAAGAAGACCATGAAACCATAATCGTTCAGAAAGACGGTGCACCTACTCATTTCGCGCAATCGATGCCTAAATTTTTAGATGAAAAATTTCCCCAAAACTGAATTGCCATCTAATTTTCATATTGAGTGGACCAACATAACGTGATTTGACCCCAATAGACTTTTTCTATGGGATCATCTGAAGGCTAAAATTTATTTTACTCAGCGTGAATCATTGGATGAACAAAACCGTATAATTCACGAATGCTACCAAGTTAAACCCGAAATGTTGCGTAACGTAAGACATCGCTTTGAACAAAATTTATATTATTGCATAAAGGTAAATGGCGGTCATTTTTATCATTTTATAAACTGCTCAGAAAAGTAAGTGAAGACTTTTTATCCGTAACTTTTTTTTTCGTATTTACCTTTTTTATGAAGATCATAACGGGTCAGTAATATAATTTTGTTAAATTGAGAAAAGTAATCTACATCATGGTAAATTCTCAAAAAAAAAATGCATGTTAAATATATCTTACCTGGTGTAGTATTGCATTCCACCTTGCGATCTTCTTGCTTTTAGTAAGGAACAAGCTGCTACTACAACTGCAATTAAAAAGATTAGTCCCAGTATACAGAACGCAATCGCCATTTTGTCTATTGATACACAAAAGGTTCTATCTCCAGGTATTTTCGGGAACGGATACGAATCAAAATCTGAAATAGAGCATGGATAAGTTAATAAATATATAATATATACAATAATTTGTCTTATACTATCAGATTGTCACGAAAGGTTTAAATTGGGACAGTTCAAACATTACAAGAGATCTAGAAACACCTTATGATAGATACCACATTAAATATGACAAGCTCGTCCGTTCCTAAACAATTATTCATAGTTCAAGTTGCTTGGAGTTAAAAGTAACGTTCTTCTGTGGTTCCAGTAGAAATAACGAGGCCTTGTTGTTAAAAAGCCTTTATGGAGAAATATTACGTCACTTTTAAGTAATATATAAAAAATAATTGGTTCTTTGTAGATTTAATTAGAGTTTTATCTGTGTTAAGCAATTTTAGAAACAAAATAGCTTGGCTATTTTGCAAAACAGAATAAAAATATATGTTCGGAGTATTTGCTAATTTCGGTTGCTGTTTTTCGTTAAACTGCTCAACATTGTAAAAATGATATGATGTATACTAACTTAAACGGTTTGCTTTCTCATATCGATGTGAAAACCTAATAAACGTACAAATATTTCGAAACTGGTTGTGTAAATCTCTATGTTTTCAGGTTTGATAAGTCAAAACATAGTTTCCGTACGAAAAAAAAATGTTGTATGGCCGTTAGGATAATTTAGGACATTTCACATTTGGAACAAAACTATTCGTACCAAAGTACAGGATGAATTAGTTAATCATACGAAGAAGGGTCATAAAAAAATCCCAAAAATAGCTTTTACGTAAGTCTTAGAATATTAATTAGTAAAGATTCTCTAAACTTCTTTCTCCTACCGTGCCTAAAGTACTAACTTTACGCACGCTTCACAATTCATAATATGAATCTTTATGCACTAGTGCTTAAAAGTATCTCTCTTATACACCAGTGCATAAATTAGTTCTACAATTTCAATTTATTAAATAAAATTAATATTTTCATAATTTTGATGAAAAAAATATTTAAATGCTCCATTGAGTGTTATACATTATTATAGGCAGGCATTTCTCGATGCACTACTGCGGAAAATAAATTGTTTTAATTTTAATTTATATTATTTACTTCTAGACAGTAGAAAAAATTAAGGCAAAATAGGAAGAGCCCTGACAAGTGGGCGGGGCTATCTAGGAGCTCATTTACCCTGATTGGCACATTTCTGTTAAAAAAGTAGGACGTTTCTTGCGAATGAATTTATTAATTTGAATTATTTCTAATCATTCATCTTAAAAGCAAAGTTGAAAGGTGAGTATTAAACGATCAAAGCCGCGAAATAATTTATAATCTTATACAGTTTATGAAACAAGAAGCAGATGCAGGAAGACCAGTAATTGATTTCAGTAAAGTGCACGAGCGTGTTTCCGCCGCTGCTGCTAAGATTAGTCTAAGCAGAATTAAACGAATTAAGCAAGAAGACAAAACTGGCGAATCTGGTACAGTTACATCTTTTTCCATGCTAAGCATTTTGCACAAAAAGCAAAATAGCCTTGGACGATGCTTATCAAAATGTGTTACGCAGGCAATCCACAATTTCTATAAAACAGAAAAACAAGTACCAACTCTGGCGAGAACTCATAGAAAGTAGTGCTAATTACCAGGGATGCGTGAACAGTTTAAGGAGAGAAATAAAAATAAATGGATTTCGTTGGAGAAAAACCAAAACCAATAGAACAATTTTAATGGAAAAACCTGAAGTAAGATATCTTGGAATCATATTTGTAAAGAAAATGAAAGCTTACCGTGCAGAAAGACGCCCAATTGCTTATATGGATGAAACATACATACATTCATCACTCATCACATACATTTCACTGAAGCGACGAAACTGACGAAGGCATAAGACAACCTGTATCAAAAGGTACAGGCCTAATAATCGTGAAGACTGGATGAGAAGATGGCCTTGTGCCAAATTCATATGTCAGACGGAAGTCACACTACAGTACTGGAGATTACCATAATGAGACGAATTATGAAAATTATGAAAGAAAAGAAAAAACAACCTGGTACTGATTTACGCCTAACCGTGTGTACGCCATAAATAAGTGTCCTACTTCGTTAACAAAGAAAGAAGATATGAAAATGTGGTTAGGCGAAAAAATTTTCCAATTGGCGATAAAATGTTAAAACCGGAGCTCTACAGTCTGATTAAAATGGTGAAACCAAGGAAGAAAACTTATAAAATCAATGAAATGTTTTCCAGTGCGGGACACACGGTAGTTCGACTACCTCTGTATCATCCTGACCTTAACCATATTGAACTAGTGTGGGCATAGATGAAGGAGTTTGTGTCTAGAAGGAACGTAATTTTTAACTTGACGGATGGTATGGAATTAACCGATGAGTTTTTTGGGGAGTTGGGGGAGCTGTGAAAAAGCGAAGAGAATTGAGATTGAGTATATTGAAGACGAACCTATGGTGGGCATTGTTGTAGATGAGTTAATGATAAATTTGATTTACAATGACAGCAGGTCAGACGAAAGTTCTGATGATAATTTAAGCGATGGTTCCCTGTCGGGAATAGAAGAAATACCGACATGAAAGTAATAAATATACTTACTTATCTTTAACCTTTATGTAATATTTTGTGACATTTGTTCTGTAATATTAATAATATAGTTCCTTACAGTATTAGTATATATGATAATTGATAAATGTTTTTTGACCTTGTTCAAATTTATTTGTATGTAAATGTAATATTTCTATTCATTTTTTTGTAGTATTGTGTACTAGCCAAATACTGCCAATAAAATGTCTTTCTTTAAATGATGCGAAGTAATAAATGTTCATTAAATATACGCAACCCACACCTAATTTTATTGCCGACTTGGCTTATAATTATCCCAACCTTAAATACTAACTAATAAAAGCATAATTATTACATAAATAGCAAACAGGTAAACAGGACTAGTACCTATCCCAGCGGCCGTACATGAATTCAATTCCGCTTTTATTTTCTAGGCGGAGTGTCCTTTACTAAAATTATTTGGTCTTCGCTCGTACACTAATTCTCGTCTTCTTGCGTATTTCGGGGTTCTTCCTAAAATCATGTGAGTGCCATATTCGGCTCCTGTCCTGCGACAACAGATCTAGAGAGCTGTTCCTGAGGCCGAATTTCACATTTGGAAAAAAGGGTAGCTTTACACACTCGTTTCATAAATAACTATTTTATTTAATTGACGGTCAGTTGTCCGCTCTTGATATGAATATAAGACAGTATAAAGTAGTTTTGATTTTTACTATTCAAGTGGATGAACATGCAACAATACCGAGAGCAATACTTCAATAAATTTCTCTACAGGGTGGTTTGACTAACATTAATATTCTAGGAATCAAAACATGATAACCAGTGGCGTAACTAGAAATTTCGCCACTCTAATTTTCTAAGAGAAGACTTAGGGCCAATACTTTGATCTTCGATTAGGCACTTTAAACACTCTTTAAACTAATAAGTCTTTTGAATGTGTGTGATACCAAAGCACTGATTAATTTAACAACGACTAATTGGAATTTAAAGTAGTGGGCTTTATTATGTGCAGTTAAGGCCAATTAATCAAAATTGACTAAGTTCATCAAATTTGCTTCAAATTTTAATCAAAAAATGGCATTCGAATTATTGCCATTTATTTAGTTTAAAATACCTACACTATACCTATAATACTCAAAATTTTATGTCGGTTCGAATACTATATACAGGAAGTGAAATGAAATTTTTGAAAAGCTTGTTAATTCCGACAATTTTCAAAACAGTTGAATCGGTATATGCATATAGAGCACATACAAGTAAAAATTTGTCAAATATTACTTTTTATCAAAAATGAGTTCCCTTTATGGCAATCAATGCATAGAATTATGCATAAAAGCCATCTCTATAATATGTTATTTTAGTTCACAAGTAAGTGACATGTGACGTGTGAAAATATAACGTATTGCGCTAGATAATATTTTGTAATGGAGAAAAACAATGAACTCACTAAACGAAAAACTGACCCTTCCAACTTCTAAGTATGCTGAAAATATAAAGAAAAAGTGAGAAGATAGAAGAAGCCCTCTGCAGGTACTTTCACGGTTTGTATCTTATTCATGGCAAGCTAATTTTATTAATTTAATTTTAAGCTAAAATGTTTTGAGACGTTTGCTGATCAATTTTTTGACTACAAGGAGTAAAATCGTTCAAAAAGTGCCAACCAATAGGCACTTTTTCAACGATTTTAGTAATCAGCCAAATATTAAGACTATGCACTAACTTTCTCAAGAAAAGTATAGTATTAAGTGTGCGTATCTTTCTACCAATGTTTTTTTCGTGAGAGTTTCGGGGGAAAAAGGCAGCCGACGAGATTTCCACGTTTACCATGGATTACTTCTCCGGATTTAAAAAAGATCAAAAGGACTTCATATTCTTCATTTCTGCCATATGAGATATTTTGCCTTGCTTAAAAAAACTAATTACAATAGAGTCTGATACGGATCATTAGATCAGCTAGATTTTTATTACCAGCATCAAATGTAATGCTAAATATTCAGTTAAAGAAGATGAAACAACGGATATAATGAACTATAAATATTGGTGGACAAGGTTTTATAAAAAAAAGAATCGATTTTTTTCCTCGCATTAAAAAAATTACATTCAACATAAGCATTTTTTCATGCGTGAAGTATACCTCTGAATTAAAAGATAATGTTCAAGCTTATCCATTTGTTGATGGTTTGGCCTCACATAATTTTAACATTAATTTATAACGAACCTTAGCTCTTTCCCAACTTTTCCGACCAGTATGGCCTATCCTCTCGGCAAAGTCCCCATTAAAGTTTAAAATAATGGAATGTATCAAAAATGCAGTGCCTTTGCTGAGGATGAACTTAAACATTTCCTTCGATACTATCCTTGAGTGTCCTACTACCAACACCCTCGTTAATGTTCACGTGAATTAGTTTTGGTTTTATTTATATTTTTTGTCATTCTACTTTGTTTAATTTGCATAAAGAACACATGCCATTATTTTCAAAAGGGTCTGATTCAACTAAAAATTGAATTTGAAAGTCGAATTCGATGTTATGGTATTATTTAAATAAACATTGAAAACAAATTACCTAAATTCCAATGAGAGGTAAAACCCTACTTCGTCAAAAATCGTTTTTCTTTCAATTCCTCAAAAATTTGTTTTTGAACATGTCCCCTTTATGCATATACATATTCAATTATTAATTTTTAAGTTTCCTCGACAAAATGATCTTCAACACGATACTAAAAAAACAATTTGCAGTGATTTTCGATATTTTCATTTGTTTTTAAATACAGGGTTTTTTCGGATATGTTGACATTTTTATATAAGTGATATATGGGATAATAAATATCTGATTTATAAGTTGTTTGAAATATCAGTAGCAACCGGAACCTTAAATTTTTTGAACTATTGTATAATTTTTGCAAATGGAACACCCTGTATAATATATTCTTATTG
>MU181931.1:7090-53979 GCA_016904865.1 Pissodes strobi | reverse complement strand
ATATGCCTTACTAATATAAAATAACTTACTATTATATTCGAAATAAATGGCATTGTGTTAACCTTCACAAGAACCAAAACCAGATTCGAAACGCAGCGGACTTTTTTTTCGACTTCATTACAACGCGTAATTAGAAGAATTAACTAGAAGAATTATCACCCACTAGTTGCAGGTTTCAAAAACAGGACCCCCCCTCCCCACTTTGCTCTAGGAAAAACTTTGGCCAGGGGGCGTTTCTATTAAGAATATTCACCTGAGCCTTGAATGCAAAAATGATGTTAATTGAAATAATCAATTTTAATTATCCTAATTTGGAACACGCGTCGGTACTAAAACCGGGGATGGAATTTACAAAACATGTTAAAGCGCTAATTGCCACATTAAAATTTTCGGCGACTTAGAAATTATAAGTGTTCTTAGTAAAAACATTTTAATAGCTGGGCACCTGCTGATCCCAGATTTTTTGAAGAGGACAACAAAAAGGCAAGCCTTGAAAGATGGTATAAAAAATAAAAATCTTTGGGAACGAGTTAGTCGAAAAAGATTCTTCACGCGCGGTAGCACGTTACGCTGCCCAAAAATATGGGGTCTCGGAAAGTTAGTCGAAAAAGATTCTTCACGCGGGATAGCACGTTGCTCTGTCCAAAAATATGGACGCTCTGAAAAGTTAGTCAGATGAAAATCTTCACGCTTGGTAACTAGTTGCGCTGCTCAAATGGTTAAACAGTATTGATCAACTCGCGAAAAGTGTCTCTAAGTACCAGAGGCCCTGGAAAGTGAGTAAGTAATCAAGAAAAAGTAATTTCGTCATAGAAAGTAGTATGTTTTTCTGGAAAAGTACTATAAGTTGTAAAAGTAAACTGTTCGAAGTTCGTCACCCGTCGTGAGGAAAGAAGTGCTAAAAGCTATTAAGGTTTGGACTGCAGGTTACGGATTAACATTAGGGCCTAGAGGGTAAGTTTAGCTGTAAATGAGTAGGCTACCTGTATTTATTGAAGTATAACTAACTAACCTTGATACTGATGTGTAAATATCTTACGCGGCGGTATGAGGGTAAATTCCGGCAAATGGGACGGAAATGTGCAAGCGGATGTGACATCATAACCATACGCAGTAATTACGTTCTTTCTAACGCCAGAGTATAGGCAACCAATTCCAAATAGGTAAGTGGTTGCCTATATTCAGGCGTCACGCGGCCTAAGGTGGCATTAGATTTTCATGCCGACGATGTCGATGTAGGATATGTTTACACATCAGTATCTAGCAGACTTGCTCATTTTTTTTTATGAACCTCTCATTAAAACTCAGTGCTAGTGCCAATCTGTATTTCATTTATTAGGGAATGTAGAATTTTTCTTGCCATCTTACCAGATTGAATTTAAGCTTCGGAAAGACTCAGATAAAAAGTAAATAACAGCGGGATAACTGTCAATAACGCTAATTAGTTATCTTCTTATTATATCATAACACACTCTTAAATAACTAGGTCATAACAGAAATTACCTGAACATATTGGGATCAACCACAGAATTAATATAAAAATGCTCCCTTAAATTGGGTGCTTCCTAAAATTTAAAACCTCAATTAGTATTTTGAAACGGAAAGTGGTTTGACCTACGCTCATTTCCGTGTAACTAGGGATAGATTTGGGTACAGGACAGGGGGAATGAAGCAGCTGCCTAGGTGGAGGAAAAGGTCGTTGCTCATGGCGTCTAGGTAAAATATTTTCATGATAATAGAGTATCAACACACTGGTAATGCGAATCTGATTAACAGAAAATGAACAGGCATTGAAGAAAAGGCCGCGAATACAGTAAGTAAGCAAAAAAGTGTAATAGGCGTTCATTTGACAGGCTTCAGATAGGCTTATCATATTCGAAACTATATTTCAGGTTCCTCATCCTCAGTTTCAGAATCGGAAGCCAGCCTCGGTTGTAACTCCGCTATTAATTAACGCAAATTATTTCAAATACACATAAGTATCGTAAGGTAGGAAATAGTTGGGCGAGCGGAATATTACTAACCACTATCCACATATGTTATTAATAAAATAACTTCTGTAGAGCACCTTCAAATTCTGAATAATGCCTTGGTTTAACTATGTGAAGTGGTGTTTGGTGGAAGAAAAATAAGTTTGGCATTGCCCACTGCAATTCTGGGATGCGATGTTGCAATATCTAGAAAGACTATCACTGTCCTATTCTTCCTCTTCATCCTAGCATCAAATTCGTGAAGCCACGCTTTTTTATTGGATATCTATTGACGAGAAACTTATCGATGTGCACCCCTTTAAAGCACCGATGATTTTTTACTCTTACCTATGATAAGTAAGTGTTTTCTTCTTTTCACCTTCCCTATTTGCACAGAATAAAATTGTAATTTGGATTTTTGCTACTTTTCCTCCAGAACATTTAGCATTTTTCAATGCATATTTCTAACTTATTTTTTATTTTGTAACAATATATTCACTTGAGTCTTGCCAACTTTAAATTTTTCAGCCAATTTCCCAGTATTCAAACCACCTCGATCGAGATAAGTTTTTTCTTTGATAGAAAGACGTTTCCTTTTCCCGCATACTAAAAATATTTAATTTCAACCTGCAAAAGTTCAAAATAAAACCTGCATCTTCCTGTCTACTTCCGATTACCTTGCCAACTGCTACAAAATTTTACGGGCTCCTGCTCCTACTCATTCTCACACCGGTGCATAGTCTGGACTATGTTCCGCCTCTTCGATTGATTCAGTATGAGCTCATTAGCAGTAGATCGCGCCTACGTCGTCCGCAGCCTCAGTGTGTTCTCATCCGTATCTCTCAGTGATATGGTGGTATCGTCACCATACAGAGGGATTTTTTCTACACTGTTGTTAGGTAGGTTATCAGGATAGAGCCCAGTCATACCCCTGTCCTCAACAATTGCCTCTCCGAGGTCACCCCTTTCCCTCTTACCCTTTGATATAAGTTCGTAAGATACGATTTTTCTGGAAGCAGTTGATGCAAAACACAGTCGCCTTCGCAAAATCACAAAGAGTGGTGCCAGTAAATTCCATATTCTCATAACCCTCCGTGAGATAAATCACCAAGTCAAGCGTTGCCGCCACTGGTCCCAGCCCCTAAAGAATCCATGCTGACATTCCGAAGACAGTTACCATATACTTTTCAAAAATCTTCGAAAACCCTGGCAGCATGCAGATTGGCCAGTAGTTACGAGCATCACTTGCGTTCCTCTTGTTCTTGATATCGAATAACTAAAGCTTTCTTGAGGCTGTCCGGAAAATAATCGAATACTTTGTGTACTAACTATTCCCATTTTTTTCTTAACTCGCCATTGAACCAACCCGTCAATCTTTTTAGTGTACAGGAATAAGTTTTCCCTGGAGAAGAACCTGGTACGCATCCATGACATGATCCAGAAACGTGAAATACCTGCCTCCAGCATCAATAGCTTCGCAATCAGCAAAAAACAATCTATCTCCAATACTCTCTTGTAAAATTCTAACTTATTCATTTCATTCACTGCTCGACCCACCCTCCAAACACCCAAACTAATCCAAACTAACCCAAAACCCTGACATTCCACAACGGGCACGGAGACAAGCTGCCCAGGTTATTCAGACAAGTATAGATCGGCATTTGTGATATTGATTATCTGCAATAACATTAACAAACACGTTGTCTAGGCAGTGTGACAATCTTATTGCTGAAATAGTTATTTATGCAACAAGTGTGTAAAGTGACTCTTTTTTTATGAATGGGAATATTGTCGCATGAGCCGTAGGCGAATGCGACAATCCCATGAATAAAAAAAAGAGTACTTTTCACATGAGTAACATACAAAATTTTTTCTACTACCGAAAAATATATGAAAAAACAAAAATAGTATTAAATTATTTTACGCACTAGTGCGTAAAATAAATTATTTTACGCACTAGTGCGTAAAATATATTATTTTACGCACTGCTCTAAACGTCAAAAAATATGTCAAATTTACTTTACGCACTAGTGCGTAAAATAACTTACTTTACGCACTGCACATTAAAAAGGGCTATTTTACGAATCATCGAGAGTGCGTAAAGTGAGTACTTTACGCACGGGAGTAGAAAAAAACTTTTTGTTCATACCGAAAACTTTGCAAGCTTTCTCCAACTGAGACAGCTGGTGATTTCAATGTGCAAAAATGCACACTGAAATCTCCCAGTAAATTACATTTTTTACTAAGAAAGGTTAAAATCCCTTCCACTACAACCCGAAGGTGGGCGATATACAAATATTACATACATATTATATGTTTCTCTCAAAACTGCATTAATTTTCACAACCCGTTCCAAAGAGCTACATATTATACTGTCAAGAGATAAAACATTAGATACATTCTTAAAACACTTCTTGGCACATACTATTGTACCTCCAACTCTATAAAGTGTTCTAAAAAAACTGCATATCTTCTCATAGCCCGGAATAATTAGGTTCCCAATTTTCTTTAGAGAGGCCGTCTTCACTTATACAAGGAACATAAATGTTTTTTGTTGCCAGGAATACTTCGAATGTATCCACCTCAGTTCTTAGAGATCTAATATTGACATGGTAAGCTCTTGGATAAATGTGTGTATGACCTTCTACAAGGTATGCTAATATAGTATGGATAACTGATCGTGCAAGATATACAATATCTATTTTGACAACATCTTCAGAATAGAGAGACTGCATCGTCAGCTTCAGACGCGCGACTCTGCCTTCTACCAGACAAAGTATAGTTCTTTGCGTAGGCTAATTAAATCACTAACTCAGAGGGACTATAGGACTTCATTGGGACTGCTGAGCGAAATATAAACAACAACCCCTCCAATTTTTGGTCTTTCGTTCAAAGTAAAAAGGCTCAGTCTCGCATCCCAGCCACCATGAACTATGCAAATAAGCCCGTCCATGGGCCTCATAATATCGTGTCTGTCTTTGCTGACTTTTTTGTGTCTATGGGCGACCCGAGCACGTGGATTTGTGCGCTCAAACGGAACACTGTGAGCTCATTGACATTCCCACAGTCACTTCCGAGGAAGTAGAGTCGGCTTGCAAAATGCTGAAAAATAAATCAACATATGGGCCGGACGGAATTCCCAGCTTTTTGGTGAGAGACTGTTCCTCAGTCATGAGTGCTCCTCTTTGTCATATTTTCAACTTGATCTTAGGCACTGGTGTGTTTCCGGTGGTTTGGAAGATTGCCAGAGTTTGCCCTATTCTCAAAAAAGGCGATCCATCTCTAGTAGAAAATTATCGTTGCATTTCCATATTATGCAACTTCTCCAAGGCACTAGAGATTGTCTTACACAAATACCTATTCTTCAAAATATCTAGCAGATTGTCAGTTCATCAACACGGCTTTTTTTCCAGAAGATCATGTATGACTAATCTCTGCTCTTTCTCCTCTAATGTCGGCGACGCCCTTAACCGCAGAAGTCAAGTGGATGTCATTTACACAGACTTTTGCAAAGCTTTTGACCAAATTGATCATCACATTTTACTACGAAAGGCATCTGACCAGTTCGGTTTCTCCAACAAACTTATCTTAGTATTGGAATCTTATCTCTTCAATCGTCGTCAATTTGTCGAAATCGAGGGTTTTACATCGGAACCTTTTGTACCGACGTCAGGTGTCCCCCAGGGGTCCAACCTGGGGCCACTGCTGTTCAACATATTCATCAACGATCTGGTCTCTCTGATAGACTGCAGCTCTCTCGCCTATGCCGACGAACTGAAAATTTTCCACCGCATCGATGCATTCGAGGACCACGTGTCTCTTCAAGTCAGTATTGATACGGTCAGTAGGTGGTGTGTGGCTAACAGACTTCGCTTAAACATCTCCAAGTGCAATGTTGTTTCCTACTCTCGATCTAAAAATTCAAGTCTTTTTAATTACACCATAAATGATTCCACCTTGACTAGGCGCACTACGGTGAGGGATCTAGGTGTTGTTTTCGATGAGAAATTCTGTTTCACCAGTCATATCGATCAGATGGTGACTAACGCTTCTAGAGCTTTGGGTTTTATACTGAGAACTTGCAAACACTTTTCAAACGTATCCACCCTTAAGCTCTTGTATTACTCCTTCGTGAGATCAAAGTTGGACTACGGTTCTATTGTTTGGTTCCCTATATACAACTGCCACGCTTACTCGGTCGAGTCAGTTCAGAGGCGCTTCCTGAAATACTTAATGTTCAGGGAGGATGGCTCTTATCCTCAGCGAGGTCTGAACCATGATCTTATCCTGTCGCGGTTTGCAGAGTTGCGTTTGGCGGTTCGTCGCGACTCTCAGTCACTATCATTTCTCCATAAGCTTCTTTCCTCTAAAATCGACTGTCGATTTCTGTTGGAGCGCCTATCTTTTCACGTACCCCGCGTGGTGCCAGACATCAACCTACTTTTTCGCTTGAATTTGCGAGGTCAAATATCATATCCCAAAGTCCCATTTACAAAATGTGCCACAATTTTAATCGCATTTCCGCTTTTTGCGACATAAATTTCGACCGCTTACCAACTGTTTTGAGGTACTTACTACCTGCGAGAGGCGTCTGGTTACTCCCTTTAGTTTATTAGTGTTATGTATACCAATGTGTATTATATATATTTCTTCTTTTTTATATTTACATATATACACCTATTAACGTTGTGATTTGCCGTTATTATTATCGTAACTTGTTATGTGCTCGTATGATTAGTTAGCATTTGTAGGATTTTACTTCCTCTTGTCATATACATACTTATTTGAATTTCCTGTAATTGGGCCTTTGGGCCTGTTGGAAATATATGGCTATTTATTTATTTATTTATTTTATGACCTTTCGCGCATCGGTTAAAACCAGTTTGTCTCTTACTGCATATCTAATAGATACATTTGCTGAAGTCTCCGGAATAAATTTATCATTTTAGTACAAAATAACAAAAATTACAGAACGCACTACGCCACCTAAATACTTATTTACTTAATATAAATGGACAGCCTATATGTAATAAATATCTTAATATGGCTCGACAAGAAATAAAGCCTTGTGAAAAGCACGGCCACGAAAATTAAGAGAGAAACGAAAATCAACTATTCTGGCTCATGAGGTGGAAAGTATGAAAAATTAAAAGAAAGCAAAGTAAATAAAGAAACATATGTTTGGAGGAACTATTTGAGGCTGTATTAGAACAGTTAAATTTTTGTTCATTCTATTGATAAATAATATGTATTTATCGACATCCATACATATTCTGAAATTGTGACACCTACCTTGAGTTTATTGTAGGTATTCCAAACAGGATTCAAGATTGATCTTCTTTCACCTGGGAAGAGTTCTCAATACTCACTATAGGTGCTTAACTTACTGAACAATCGTGCATCCTGGGATAGTGTTAGGACAAAAGCATCATTATCATCATCACACATCTATATTACTGATTTCATTTAACAATTCACCTAAGAGCTACATTACATAACTTAAGAGAGAGATATATATATATATATATATATGTACAGGGTGTCCGGTTATAAATGTAACCCCCCTTTAACTTTTTTATTTGCCCTCGTATAAAAAAATGTTAAATACAAAAGTTGTAAGGATTTTCATACAGTTTTCTGCGGTGTTACTAGAAAAACAATTGAACATCGAAATTCTACTGTACAGATTAAATTAATGTTTTTTTTAATGGGACACCCTGTATATTCTTCTGTATATCAATAGAGCTCTTTAAGGCGAGTTCAGTAATATAAGGTTTGTTGGGTCTAGCTATAATAGTTACCACGTAAATTGCAAGAATGTCGGGTATCTGATTATTACTGAACCCCTCTCATAAATTATTTATTTGGTGAGCTAGAAAAAAATTCTTCCTTCAGAAGCTTTTCTGATGTTCAATTGTTTTTCTAGTAACGCCGCAGAAAAGTTTCTGAAGGAACCTACAACTTTTGTATACATTTTTTTTCTAGCTCACCAAATAAAGAATTTAGGAGAGGGGTTCAGTAATAATCAGATACCCGACATTCTTGCAATTTACGTGGTAACTATTTTAGCTAGACCCAACAAACCTTATATTACTGAACTCGTCTTAAAGAGCTCTACCGATATCCGGAAGAATATACAGGGTGTCCCATTTAAAAAACATTAATTTAATTTGCACAGTAGAATTTCGATGTTCAATTGTTTTTCTAGTAACATCGCAGAAAACTATATGAAGATCCTTACAACTTTTGTACTTAACATTTTTTTATGCGAGGGTAAATAAAAAAGTTAAAGGGGGGTTACATTTATAACCGGACACCCTGTACATTGTGTGGGTAATCCATGCACGCCTATAGCGCCGTTAAGGACCCCTCAACACGCCGCACCTACCCCTTGGCTGTTGTATGGCCAGCTATGTTTATTGCAGCTTTTCAGTGACACTTCTCAGTTAAAAGCTAGTTTTACTTGAGTGTGCCTTGACATCCTTCAAGAGCTTTAGAATTGATGAATTATCAACAACTGGCTATAACATCTGAATGACTTGTTTTGAAGTGAAGGAAGATAGATAGGGAGGGTAGTATGAGGAAAAACACAGTGAAAAACCTCATTTCTCGTTTCTTTGGTATTATAGCATACGTTACAAACATAAAACATACAAAACAATACAACATAAAGTAAGAGATTATTTACATAATCTCAGTGCGGCGCGGAATTGCAAACAGGCTTTAGAAACTTGGCCACGTGTGGCCGTACTTCGCTTTCCTGGAGCAGGGGAGCAGGAGACAGTCTGAGCTCTTATACCTGCTTTCGCCAAGACTGGCTCGTATATTCGCGAAGTCTGCAATAAATGCACTTCTTGGCTCCTGATACCTTTTCTCAGTAAGACTGGTTGGTTTCTTATGTGTGCGCGAAGTTTGCATGGATACACCTCTGTGCTCCTGGTACCTCTCGCTTTATTCGAGTGCGCCAGGGACACAATAGGGGGAGTGTTTGACGGGATAATCGGGATGAGGGATAGGAATAGGTCCATCTGTTAAGGCGGCCTTGGTTCCAGGTAGAAAAGTGTGGTTTTCCTGTGTATAGGGCCGTGTCTCGGTCCGTCCTGCGGATCATACCTCAAGTTAGCCAAGTTCGGGGTCCTCGGGGAGCCACGCGTTCCCTGATCATAGAACCTGCATGCAGTCTTGTCCTGGGATAGTGTTAGAACAAAAGCATACCACCAATGTTATAATATAAACTAGAAATATTTAATTATGGAGTGAAAATGATTGCTAAATAGATAAATATGATTGTGGTTCTAGCTGTAGCTTCTTACAAGGATGCGCGCAGGCACTTAACATGGTATCGCATTTTGCATATGCATGGAAATTTTGCATGACATATAAAATAGTAATACGTCGTAATGATTAGAATACTGGTACATACATTGCTTCAAAAACTAAAATACTATTGCTTCCAGTGATAAGACATAACCCTTTTGCATGGCTTGTGTCGAATCATGTATAAATAGTCTCCTTAAAAAAATGGATTCCATGTTTACGACGCAAATTGTGGGACTACATTTTACACTGATGAGTCAAAATCGTATTGTGTCACAGCTGCAGTTTAGAGGATTCTGACTAAAATTCAGCTGTATCATATTTTACCCTATTAATATTTAAATACTTTTTATAACTATATTATTTGTTTGCTTTTATTTAATAATTGTATTATTCATTTTGTTATTTAAAATGTTTACCTTACTTTTTAATTGCGTGCAGGTCAATGTTTTGTTGCTTGTTTGTTTGTGTGTTATCATATTTTACCCTATTAATATTTATTAATGTAAATTACGTACATTATGTAAAATAAATAAAATTTGTTGCAAAATAAATATTCCTCATACCACCACGCCCCTTGACCCCGGTCAAAGAGCAGGATGGTCTCCTTGAAGATGCTGTCAAAATTAGATTCATTAGTTACACGTATAGGGTTATCGCGTATATTTAGACCCCGACCTACAGAGATTATTTTAAGAGCTATTAAAAAGCTTTAGACACAAGAGTTTTATGGTTTTTCATGATTCAGAATATATCAAGTTTTATACATCTTACGTCTTTAAAATTAACTGAGAAAACTCACAAAAATTAGGCCGTGAGGTGCATTATGATTAGGCCAACACACTATTTTATACGGTTCTCTTTCTAGCACATATTAATGTGTTACATTAGTTATGAAACGATTTTTATCATTTTTCTCAGTCAGTTTTAAAGATATCCCCTAACTTTCTTTTAGCATATCCTGAGTAATTTCGATGGTTGTTTATATGTCAAACTGATTCTATAATAGCCAATGTTATGGTAATCACCCCCATTGTTTTTAGACCAAACCGTGTATATCTCTATCTATCTATATGTGCAAAATATCTATCTCTCTAATTTGTGTGTTCATAAAACGAATCGTTCGCTTCTACCAATAACAAACTATACTACTTAATTAATGACCTTTTATTATTTATAACGGTGTAAGTAGAAAGAGGAAAATAAAAGAAAAGTGAATCAAGAAAAGTATATTTTATATACAGAAATAATGAATCATCAAACATATACAATAGATGAAGAAGTCTATGCCCAAAGGAAGGAGAACTCTGTATAGTTTTCTTCATTATGTTTTCTGGTAACTTACCGGCTGACTGTATCTTTTTCCTAAATTCGTTTGTGTCGTCAATTTCAGGAGCTATTACTTCCACACTGTTGTATACTTCTAACCGATCGAGTACCTCACCTTCCTTATCAAAGCTTGATCGGCCTATCCTGTTCTCGATAGTTCCATTCGTGTTTTCACAGTCAACCTAAGAAATGACAGATTAAAGAAAACATGCATGCATTCCCGAATAGTTTTTTGAAAAAGAAAACGGTAATTAAGCCGTCATTACTTATGAAAGAAATTAATGGTATATGTAAGATCAATTAAGTTTTGCCAGTAGGATTTACAGGGATTTTTAAAGAGCGAAAGCAAATTGTCAAGTGAGTTTTCGGAAAATCCTTCCTATAATCAATAATATATAATTAAAGAACAGTCAAATTAACCTCATAAACACAAAAGTCAGATTAAAGTGGGTGAAGCAAGGGGTGCGTTTTAGGTATTCTAGTACTCTATTTGAATTTTGTTAAGTTGATTTTTTCCTTGAAAAAAAAAATGTTAAAATGGTGTTTGGAACACGACATACTACTAAATCAGAAATAACTTTTATGGCCAAGTCGTTTCACCATATTAAATTAGTATATACCTTTCCTCTCATCTTTCCTAATTATTTTGCCATGCTTGCTTAGGTCTGTGTATCAATATGAGACAAACTGTTGTTAGTATCAAAATAATAAAGGTTGTTATATTTTGAAATAAATGGGAAAATATTTCATATTAAAATTTACTCTTAAATTAAACCAAATAAAATCCGACTTGGATTCCACTTTAGATAATTCTGCTCTATGAATGATGGAATTTAAATGATCAATGATTCAAAATTGTACTGACAATTCGACTTTTTATGATAGTAGATAGTAGAGAGTCGTTGGACATTTCTAAAGAGTGAACGCAATCATTTTGCATGATTTGGAAATGAGAAAGTTAGGGGCACAGAAGAGCAAAAACTTATTATTTGAATAATATTTGCTACTGCTCATTTTTCATGTGCACGAACAGAAGATGCGAAAGAGCTGTAGGTAGGAAACAGCAAGCCTACAAGTACTGGCAGCAAAATCAGACCGCTGAAAATCGCAATTATTTTGTCGAAGCGAGAAACGAATGCAAAGGTCTAATCGACGAAACTAAGGACAAACACAATCAAAGCATCAGGAATAAAATTTGCAATGCCCTTGTGGCTCCAGGAATTTCTGGTCGGTAGCAAAAGCAGTAAGTAATAACTTTAAAAGAACGTCTCTCCCACCTTTGACAGACGAACGTGGCATCACAGCGACTACAGCCAAGGAAAAAGCAAACATTCTTGCCAAAATATTTTCATCGCACTCTAACTTAGACATCCCCCAAGGCACGGCTCTCCCCACCATATCGAACATCAACACTACCATGGCAGAAGTCAAGTTTCATCACCGTGATATTCATAAAATCCTTAAAGAACTAGATACGCAAAAGACATCAGGACCGGACGAAATACCTGCCATCGTGTTAAAGAACTACGCCAACGAACTAACGCCCGTTTTTCCAGACTTTTTTCTCTGTTTACCCATCTTCTTGGAAGGTCACTCGAGTTCAACCTGTTCCAAAAAAAGACAAGAAAACCACGCCCTCAAAACTATCGCCCTTTGCTTCCCATAATCTCCAAAGTCATGGACCGTGTAGTCAATCAGCAACTACTCAAGTACCTCAAAATACAGCGGAGATATATTGGCCTATGTCACTCATATATGGCATTCGACAGAGTTTGGCATGATGGATTGCTCAACAAATTGCCAGCTCTCTGTGCAGCTGCCTTGACAGTTTCCTTATGAACCGATCTCTGCACGTTGCAGTTGATGGACGAACTCAGACACATTCACCATTAACGCGGGCGTGCCTCAGGGCGCAACACTTTCCCCAACTCTGTTCCTCATCTATATTAATGACCTGCTGACCGAAACGAATAATCCTGTTTAGTTTTGCAGGTGACAGTATCCTTGTCTGCCAATTTAGATCAGAAAAACCTTTACCAGCGACTGAGACTTATCACCGCAGACAAGAGCAGATTACAGCAATTAATCAAGACCTTGAGAAAGTTCAAACTTGGGGCGACAGAAATTTGGTCCAGTTCAATGCAGCAAAGACCCAAGCAGCCACGTTTACCAAGAGGGCCAATACGGCGGGCCCTGACATCATTATGGCAGGATCGACCATTCCTTCATCCTTATCAATCGGTCTACTAGGTGTCTCGGTCAACAGCAATATGTCCTGGTATGACCACGTTGCTAACATCGCAAAATCAGACTCCCAGAAGCTTGGTGGGCTATTTCGCAACAAAAAAACTGTATACACCGCAGCAGTTGCTCTTGCTCTACAAAGCGCAAATAAGGCCGTGCTTAGAATATTGCTCAAACATCTGGGGTGTCGCACCAAAGCACACCCTAAAGCTGCTGGGTTCCATTCAGAAGAGAGCTTTGTGTCTCATCGGCGACCCGGAGTTGACTCGGAATCTGGATAGTCTGGAACACCGCAGACATGTAGCTGAGATGTCCCTGTTTTACAGATACTTTCATGGCAGATGTTCCCTGGATTTGGCCCGCCTCATCCCGCCCCTGGCTTCCTCTGTCAGACAGTCCCGACAGACGGCAAGAGCGCACCAGTTCTAGAATATCGCCTTACAAGAATTCCTTTGCCTGGCGCACTGCATCGATGTGGAACTCACTCCCAGGACATCTGTTTCCTTCTAATTACAACCTACAACTATTCAAGAACCGTGTCAATCAACATGTTCGCACACACACCGCTCGTCGAGCGCCATAGGATCTCCTTTTAGTGTGTGTGCCACTGCCATAAAAAAACGTGTTAGTGTCAGTAGTTGCATACCGGATACCGGAAACCAAGTAACAATTAAAACAGTGGACAGCGAATGGCCAACTAGTTTAAAAAATTGGGGAAGGTAGTCAAATCCATAAATGACGAATAATTACCCTATGTAGTAAATTAAGCAACGGTATCACAAAGTTCAAAAGAAACGATTAGGAATAACGAAACAAAATTGTGATTCATCAAGGTAATATACATCGTCATAATTTGTTATTGCGAGGGTAAAAATTTAAAGACTAGGCTTCAAATTACTGCCTGTTGGATCTTGCACATAATTTATAAGATGCCATAACCGCATAAACCTAACATTTCCATTAGTGCAAACCTATTTTACTAAAATATGTATGAACTTACTTTACTACAAGCGCCTCTACATATTTGTAGTCTACACAGCAAATGTAATCGGTCCCTATCAGGAAACTTAAATGCTGCAAACTTGGCTATTGCTTCTTGGTGCCGCATGGAAGCTATTGGTCTGATTGGTCCAAATCTTGGCGTTGGTAGTAGTGATTCGTCTATAGGGCATCCGTATTCATCCAAAAGTTTTTGAGATGAATCTCCAAGGCCATCGTGTGCTGTGCAATCGACTATTCTCCATCCAATACCGGCTAAACAACAGAGAGTATGAAATTAAGAAAATGCTGAGAAAAATAAAAACTTGAAGAGCTTGTATAAAAGGTTGGTTGGGATGATGGGAAAACTAAAGAGGTCCGGAAAGTATGAAGATAATTGAGTAGGTTTCACAGCAAATGTAGGGCAAAAAGACATTCTCTAGGATTGGGGGATAGGATAAAGACTGGATAAACTCCCAATCACAAATAATACAGGTTGTTTAAAAACTAATAATTAACAGATTAACAACAAAGTTTTACTTCGAACGATTTCCTACCCAATCGCATTTAGGGAGGGATTCTACCTCAATGAATGCATTCAAACAGTGAGAGCCTTCTTAGCGAAATGCACAATAAGCCTTTGATATAATGAAATTATAGCCGCTTCAGCAAACTTTAAGAATAAAAGAATTAAGCTTCATTACGCAAATCCCAACAAACGAATATACAACAAAGACACAATTTAAGTCCAACTTTAGAGACAACAGAAACAATTGATATTTCTAGAAGCATTGGGATAAGATGGCATTATAACACCAAAATAGTACATAGTTGAGGTTTCTGAACGGGAATGCGAAATCGAAAGTTGCTTTTAAAATGTTATTGATCTAACACCTAAGAGAGTAGGGCTCGAATTAAATTATCGGACGTTGTTTTGAGGAAGCACACATCGATTTCTAGACTGAGATATATATCGTCTTTATGGATGGCCATCGTATTCTCTTTTACAAAATAAGACAAGGTATAATTGAGAGTCACATTTTAGCTCACCATAGAGTTACTGTTTGAAATATCTCACACTTTTTATTATTTAGTTTTTTTTCTCTATCGTTTGGATACCCCCGACTTCTTAGAGCTCTCAATGGGGATGCAAGTGACAATGGTGCCAATATGAGGAGTTTAAATATTAATGTTATAAATCAATTATTAATAGAAGAACAATGCTTTTACCCTGTGCAGCCGATTCTTTAAAACATTAACGATAGTGTTACAACCATATTTGAAGCTTTATCTCTGTTCACAATTGTGAATAGTGGTACGAAATACAAGCTTCTCTCGCAAATAGATCGGAGAACCATCACTTAAAAATTTTAACACAGAGGCAGCAAAATGATATTTAAATGTATTTGCTATATTACACCACAGCAATTTCTTAAACTTTGTAGATATGCGGTCATACTTTCTCAATCCAAAGATAATCCGACAGCATGTATTTTGTACGATTTGCAAGCGATTTTTTGTTTGAACATCTAGGCAAGGATAACAAACAACATTGCAATAGTAATATATCGGCATAATGAGAGCCTCACATAATTTTTTTCGCATTTTAAAGCTTAGGAAATATCTATTCATATAAAGCAGCAGCTTTACATAGCTTTTTTGAAGCACCATTTTTATATGTTCGCCAAAGCGCAAATTTGCATCAAGGTAAAGGCCTAAGTTCTCTGCACAGTTTGTGAACCCACAATCAACCCCAGCCAGCCTCAACTCAAGCTGATCCTGCAACATTTATCGGCGTTTCTCTGGACAGAATAAAAGTACCTCAATTTTATCTGGGTTTATCTTTAGATTATGCTCTCCAGAATATCTCAAAATCAATCGAAAGTCTTCATTGAGAGACTCTGCAGCATCACCAGGCCCGTCAGGGTTAAAACAAAATAACAGCTCAGTGTCATCAGCATATCAAAAATATAACAATAAATAAAAGAGAACCAATCACAGAGCCCTGTGGAACTCCAGACACAATATCTCCATGGCAGGAAAACCTGTCACTCACTCGAACTTCTTGTTTTCTATCTGAAAGATATGCCTTGAAAAAATTTACAGATGTTGCATCAAATCCAAAATAATGCAACTTGGCACACAGCAACTCATGGTCAAGCATATCAAAGGTTTTAGAATAATCAAGTGAGACTAAGACGACTCCCAAACCCTTATCCAAAGCTCTGCGTATATTATCCACCAAATTTAGCAATGCTGTGCTATGACCACTTCTAAAATCGGACTGCTGTATAGGAAACAAATTATTATTTTTAAAATGGACTGGACAACTTTTCATAAGACCTTCGATAGTATCGGCAAAATGCTTATTGGACGCAATTCACTCATTTTGTTTGGACTCTTTACTTTCGGAACTAGTAAAATTAGGGATTGCTTCCAACAGCCAGGAAATTCCCCCTTCTCCATGCAATAATTTACTATATGTGTCAGATGATTAAGTATTACTGGCAGACTAAGTTTAATCATATGTAATGTTAGGTTATCATGCCCAGCTGCATTAGACTTCACTTTATATATAGTTTTCCATATGGCCTCGGTAGTCAGCATAGCAAATTGAAATGATAGATTTTGCCTGAGTTTCTCTTTGCTATCATCATCATTTATTTATTTCAATATTAACATCATGAAACTACTAAACCTAGAATAAGTATGCCAGTAAAGTAACCTAATACTAAAACTATAACTGTTGTTTCGCCTGGAGCTGTTACATCAGCGCCGTGGCCAACAGATAGGCACCCGTAGGGGGGCTGATTTTAACACCTACTTAGGTCTAGGGTTCGTGGTACTACTTTATTGTGATCTTTACTTGGGTTACCCCGTCAAAGTCGTTACCGATAGTGATTAGCGAAAGCTAAGAGAGAAGCTGTACAGTCTTCTGTAAGTAATATTATTACCTGGCGAAAATGCAGGGAAAATTGATAAAAAAAAAACCTGCTTAAATGCTCTTCGAGAGCAAGGGTTCATAGTTAAAAAGACATCACACTGTACAACAATAATTAAAGCTAACATAGACTATTTAGAAGTGAAGACTTAGTTAAGTCGATTCCTGTAAGGATGCAGTGGTATCAAGGCGCGCTGTTCGAGCCCCCGCGGTGTCGACTGCGAAGACATGGACGCTTCCGTAGACAGAAATCAAGTGAGCTAAATGCGGCGGCGGCGGTGGTTGCGCATTTACAGGCCGAAAAAGTCGTCAAGCAAGCCACGCCCCCATGTTCGAACACGGGTAGCTGGCTGTTGGGCCGCGGCTTACCCGCGGTTTCCCGCTGGGCGGCTTCTGTGCTCCTGGTACATCGGACTTTTTAATTTTCAGGAGATTGCTTTTGAACGTTAAAATGAGTACAAATCAGGGTGGTTTGATGTAGTGGCTCTATTACTGAAGGGACTAGAGTCATGGCGGCATAAGTTGCTTATAGAATAACGTGATTTCCCGATATATGGTGCCGTAAGGTGTGCGGCGTGCAGGGTTGTATCTAGTGTCGGCAATGTGCGCTGTTAATGACGATCCTCGGATCTGTCTTTCGAAAAACCTACATGCCTGGTTATCGATATATTCATCGACGGTTTCGATTCTAGCCCACGCATGCAGGTCTTCGTTTCTGACTAGATGCCCTTAAGTAACTATTTTGAAGTACTTGCAATTTCTTTTTATGGCACTTTGCCACCGAACACCACACCGGGGCACCATACATCAGGGCTGGTCTTATGACTGCACGATATAGTATAAGCTTGTTTGCAGGGCTTAAATATGATCTTCCTGCTATCAGGAGTCCCAGTCCCTTCTTTATACCCTCGTTCTTTCCTACGACAGCTTCAATGTGCTTACTGAAGTTTAATTTGCTGTCGAAGGTTAGGCCGAGGTACTTTACCTTGTTTTTAGGGTGGATGGCAGTGTTGCCTATTAATAAAGGGGTAGTTGCAATGTCCTTTCTTTTGCGAGAAATAATAATTAATTCCGTTTTTGTGGGATTAAGATTAATCTTCCACTTATTATAGTATGGAATCAAGATGTCCATATACTCATTTATACTTGATTTCGCTACTTCGGCTATAGGATTCCGGGAATAAATCGCTGTGTCATCAGCGAACAGGGCTTTACAGGTGTTGGGATGAGACGGGATGTCTGCTATAAAAAGACTGAATAGTAGCGGCGACCATACGGTACCCTGCGGCACCCCTGCTAACAGTCTTCTGTTCCTAGAAGATTGTCTGCCAATTCTGGAAGAGAAAGTACGTCCGGCAAGATATGACTCGATGAGCGCTACCATATACAGCGGCATGCTGTAAATTGCCAGCAGTTTATAGAGCAGCCCATCGTGCCATACCCTGTCAAACGCTTTCTCTATGTCCAGCAATAGGAGAGCAGTGGACTGCCTATTGTTGAACCCTTCATATATGTCAGTGGCTAGTTTCGCTGCCAGCATGACAGTGCCATGCTGGCCTCGAAAGCCGAATTGTTCGGGGGGTAAGATGTTCAAATGTTTAACCACCCTGTTTATCCTCGGCAAGATAAGCCTTTCGGCTACCTTCCCGAGGGTGTTAAGCAGGGAAATTGGTCTATAAGATGAAATTAAAGACGGGTCTTTTCCCGGTTTCGGGAAGTATATGACGCTCGCTACTTTCCAAGGTTTGGGGAAGTGTTGCAGTCGAATTACCGCGTTTATAATATGCATGTAATGGATCAGTGTTTTCTTGGGAAAATTTTTAAGGATAATGTTCGGAATATTGTCCGGGCCTGGCGCTTTGTTTCTCGGGAGATGACAGAGTGCTTTGCGGAGTTCCGCCGGTGTGATTCTCAATTTATCAAGAACTGCCGGAGGGATGGGGTACTTGTGTTGTCTAAACACATTCACGATGTGACTAAAGCGTCCTTGGTCCGGTAGGGTGTCCGGAGCCTCGCTATAGACGTCTTCCAAGTAGTCCGAGAAGGCTTCCGCTTTCCCTATGTCGTTCATGATGTCATGACCCCTGTGTTTTATGACAGGGATTTGCGTATAGCCTCCTCGGACTCGCTTGGCTAACTTCCACAGCGATCCATCTTCCCTACTCACGCTATTAATATACGCGAGCCATGTTTGGTCGCGATGCTCCCGGATTTTAACCCTTATTTCCTCCGTCAGCGCATTGATATGAGCGGATCCCATTTGTGTCCGGTTTCTCTGCCATCTACGTCGAAAGCGGTTTCTGTAAGTGATAAGTTCAAGGATTGGTGCGGGAAGGGATTCTGTCCTAGGGCGAATCGCCACCCTAGGGCACATTGCATCACGGATGCGCTGGATATTTGATGTAAGAGTTGCGACCTCTCGCTCGAGATCCTGTACAGTGACTATTTGCTCAGGGATGATAGTTAGTTCACTTAGCCTAGCTCGGAACTCTCGCCAATCAATATTCTTGTACGAAACGACGGTGTCGTTTGGCAATACAGGGACCCTGCAGTACAATCCAATCTTGATTGGGAGATGATCCGAGTTTAAAGCATTGATTTCCTGAAGTTGCGTTGTTCTAATCGCTCCCCGGGAAATAGCAATGTCTAGGAACGAGTCACTACGTAGATAGGTAGGATTTGGACTTCTGTGATAGGACATTTCCAGATTATTTTCGATTATCCTCTTAAATAATCTACCCCTGGTGTTAGTTACGCCGCCCCATTCGACGTGCGTGGCATTTAAGTCCCCTATCAACAGGGATACTCTGTTTTGCGGTAATAAAGCAAAGAGGTCAGGTGCAGTGAGGCGGAGATCCGGGGGCGCGTACCCGCCACAGATACGTAGACCGCTCTCTGTCTCGATTCTCTCGATACAGACGTGTTCTATTTGAGATCTAAGGTTTGGGCACCTTTTATAGCAGAGCGACCTATGTACGAGGCAGGCCACTCCTCCCCCGTTTCGATCAGGCCTATCAGAACGCTCGACGTTATAGTTCCTAATCTTAAACGAAAAGTTAGGATCTAAACGTGTTTCTATGAGGAAAACAATCTGAAAATTGGTTGTATGCATAAAATTACGGAACTCGCCCAGTTTTGACCTGATACCATTGCAGTTCCAACTTGCGATATGTAGCATTTACACATCGAAACGATTGTATTCATTCGAAAAGAATCGTATCGAGGCTTGGATAATCGAAGCCTTATCCCCTCGACACGATGCAAGCATATTTGCATCAAAATCAAGTGCTTGAAACAATTGCTCTAGGTTGACAAGAGAGTTAATTTTTGTAACTACATCGTTCAAGTCGGACATAACATTAGAAATATTTACATGGCTTTGTATATTGTTAGGGATATTAGAATTAGCGCGAGCAGTACCACTAACCTGTTTTACATTGCTAGGGTGCTGCTGGTTATCCCGGATCTGGGTCTGTCTGGTTCTCAGGGGTGGGAATTGTTGCTGGAACTCTTCTTCGGATCGTTGGCCATTGCGTAGGCCTTGGCCTCGTGGGCCGTCTGCTTGGCTCGTCGGTGCCGCTTGTCTCCAAGCGGGGTTAGCTGGGGGAGGCGCAGGGCGAAATACTTGTTTTGCTGGTTTCGCCTTGGTTTGAATGATATTCAATTTATACACATAAACTGGGCATTCCTCATCTATTGACCGATGAGGTCCGCCACAGTTCACGCACTTAATGAGATCTTGAGTGCATTGCGTGATCTCGTGTCAATTTTCCTATTGCAGTATGATTTTGCATGCCCGAACTGCTGGCATTGCTTGCACTGCAGTACGGGCTTGGTAGCACGGCGAGCTTCCCAGCTTACTCTGACGCTCATTATTGTCTTTATTTCTTGATTTAATCGACGAATAGTGAAATCCGTTCCCAGGATGACTAGATACATCGGGGTGCGAGTTTTTCTCATCTCATAGATGTTTTTAGGGCGGATGTTATATTCGTCGCATAACGCTTCTCTAATTTCTTCCGTTTTGATGTCTCCATCAAGGCCTCGTAACACGAAAGCCCTTGTCTTCTCCTGTGTGATAGCATATGTATGATACTCCGTGCGCTCTTGTTCTAGGGCGCGACGGAGTATATGGTAATCATTACCGTTATCGCAGTACACGATAACGGAATTTTTCGTGTACTTGAATTCGTACCGTGAAATATGCATATTTTTAAGATCGTCTCTGAGTTGACGATGGTCAGCCGGTCTACCCTTGATGACGATAGGTGGCACGGGGGTTGGTTTCGATTTAGGGGGTGCTTTTGGCTTGCTGGCATTACTAGCTTTTCGCTTCACTCCGGTGGATGCCGTAGTGGAAGCCACGCTCACATTGTCCTCTTCTTCTGTATCTAACCCCTGTAGGGGTTGATACTGATTCTGGGTGGTCACAGGGGGTTGGCTCATGTCAAGCACATTCACCCTAAAATTCCGTTTGAAGGGAATTTGCTTGAAGGGTACTTTAAATGGGTCCTTCTCGCCACCTGGTATCAGTCTCAGTATCAGTATGGAAGGGGTGGCCCCTAGCGGGCCTTGCACTTAGGCCACCAATTGGACCCGTTGTGCCCCCAGCCCGCATTAGAGAACCTCCAGGATGCCGGTCCTCCTTAAGAAAGCCCGCATCTCCTTCAGACTAACACGACGCACTGAATCTGGCTCGATCGACGTCACGCCAAAGATTCTGAATCTTGCCCACGCAAAGGCGGGGCATTCCGTAAGTAGATGGTATGGAGTCTCGTCGTCCTCCATGCACCATCTACACTCCGCCTCCTCTGCAATTCTCAGCAGGGTCAGGTGCCGTCTAAGCCTACAGTGCCCGGTGTAGAATCCTACCAGGGCCCTGCACTCCTTCCTAGGTAGACACAACAGCCCCTTGGCGAGACTCTTCGCAGGCCCATGTATCATGAGCCTCGTCTGTCTCATCCCCGGAGCCGTCCGCCATACCTCCTCCGCCCGACTATCCATCCAGGTCTCCAAAGCTCCTTCGCGGACACACTGGGCGATCCCCACACAGGGGTCAGGCCCCAAGTATCCGCGTGCGGAGCCTTCTCTTGCTAAGGCGTCGGCTGTCTCATTTCCCGGTACACCCGAGTGTCCCGGTACCCAGACCAGCGTAACCTTTTTTTCGCTTTGCAAGTTCAATCAGCCAGCTTCTACACTCCCTTACCAACAGAGAGCGCGTACGGACCGACTTCAGCGCCATGAGTGCGGCCTTGCTGTCAGAGCAGAAGAAAATCCTCCTGCCACCGACATTGAGCCTTAACGACTCCCAGACCCCCATCATGATCGCAAAAATTTCCGCTTGGAAAACCGTAGTGTGCTCGCCAAGTGAGGCGTATAATTCCCGCCCCAGAGCCTCACAGTACGCACCTGCTCCGGACAGTGTTCCCATTCTGGACCCGTCTGTGAACCAGACTAGCCCATCCCAGGTTCCCATCCTTCCCTCCGTCCAGTCCTCCTTTGTAGGGAAGAGGAAGTTTAGTCCCTCGTGGAAGCCTATCTCAGGAACCATCGCGTCAGCTGGCATACCCAGGATGGCTAGGTCCCCAGACAGGCCTCGCCATAGACCACAATGGCCCCAGCAGGAGCCATTGTCCCTCCACATCCCCACGTCAGCCAATCTCATGGCCGCCCTGGCTGCCTCGTGCCTCACCCGGTCCGTCAACGGGGGCAACCCCACCAGCACCTCCAGGGCCCTTGTGGGTGCCGTCCTCATAGCCCCGGTGATGCAGAGGCATGCAAGTCGCTGTAATTTGTCCAGCACTAGTCTGGACGCCATTTTCATGGATCCTGGCCACCAAACAACCGATCCATGCATGAGCATCGGAGCGATCATCGTCCTGTATATCCATAGCATAGTTTTCGGCCCAAGTCCCCAGGTCCCTCCCAGCGCCCTACGGCAAGCCCACAGAGCACTGAGCGCCGCCGCGGTCTTGAGCCGAATGTGTTCCTGAAAGGTCAGTTTGGAGTCCAACCAGACACCCAGATACTTGACGCATTTCTTCGCCACAAGAGGGGTCCCTTCCAACGCGATATTGGGAGAGACCTCCAACTTCCTTTTTCTGGTAAAGATGACCATCTCTACCTTGCTGGGATTCGCTCTGAGTTCGTTATCCCTACACCACTGTGAGAACCTTGTCAGTGCTTCCTCCAGAAGCCTCTGCAATATTCCCACCTCGGTACCTTGTGCCATAATCACGACGTCGTCTGCATAGGCCTGTGCATAGACCCCATGCTCTACTCTCAGGATACGTAGGATCTCGTCCACCACTAGGCACCACAGGAGGGGGGACAGAACCCCCCCCTGAGGGCATCCCCGCGATGACTCGACCCTAACCACCTCATCTTCCAGCCTAGCCTCGACCCTCCGCCCAGTGAGCATGGAGCGGATCCAGCTCGTTATGACCGGACCCACTCCCGTTCGCTCCACCGATCGGCAGATCGAGCCCACGGCTGTGTTATTGAAGGCTCCTTCAATATCCGCAAACACGCACACCGATAGCCGTCCGCCTCCCAGCCCCTCCTCCAGCCTGGATACCAGGTGGTGAAGAGCCGAGTCCACCGACCTGCCCGTTCGATATGCGTGCTGCTCCGGACTCAGAGGGGCTCTTAGAGCCACCCACTCCCTAAGGTATCGGTCCACCAGCCTCTCTAGTGTCTTCATCAAGAAGCTGGTGAGACAAATAGGTCGATACGATTTCGTATCGGTATAGTCGTTCCTTCCCGCTTTGGGAATGAACACCACTCTGCTGTGCCTCCAGGGCTCCGGCACGTACCCGTGCGCGATAGAAGCCCTGAAAAGGTCCATTAGCGGCGTGCTAAGAAGTCCTCCGTCACGCTGCAACAGCGCTGGAAAGACCCCATCCTCACCTGCCGCCTTAAACGGGGCGAAGGTCTCGATCGCCCACCTTAGCCTATTGTAGGTGACCATCTTTTTGGCAGTGCCATAGTCAGCTCTAATGCTGAACTCGGCCCCGCCATCACCTCCTCGGCCCATGGCTGTTGAGCCTGGGAAGTGTGTGGTCAGTAGCTGGTGCAGAGTATCCGCCGGTGACGACGTATAGCCTCCACCTGGCTTACGGACACTGCCCAATTTGACGAGTGGATCCCTTGACAGCACCTTGCAGAGCCTAGCAGCGGCCGGGGCTTGGGATACCCCTCCACAGTAGGCCCTCCAGGCACTCCTTCGCGATCCTCTCAGCTCTCTTTTGTACTGTCCCCGGGCCTCTTTATATAGGTCCCAGTCAGTATCCACCCCGCTGTGTCTAGCCCTATTAAAGAGCCTCCTCAGCTGTGTCCTAAGGTTCTCCAGAGTGGAATTCCACCAAGGAGTTTTCCCTTTACTGTGCCGCTTAGTCACGGGGCAGCTGCTTGCGAAAGCCCCGGCCATCGATGATCCTATCCACCTTGCGGCGTCATCCAGCTCATCGGAGGCCCGGTACTTCCTCGGCATGTCCCTTAGACGTCAACTTAGCTCCTCCCTATAGAGGTCCCAGTTGGTTGCTTTGGGGTTCCTAACTTCCTCAGCTCTCGCTGAGGAAGGGCCCAGTTCTATATTGATGTATCTGTGGTCCGACATCGAGTCTTCCACAGACACACCCCATTTCGTAATATCCGGGAACAAATCCCTGGTGCACAGAGTTAAGTCTATGACCGAGCTTCGTCCCGTAGTGAAGAAAGTGGGCTCACTCCCTCTGTTGGCCACCTGCAGCCCTACAGATGCAATGAATTCCAACAACTCTTCCCCCCTCCGATTGGATCCAGCACTGCCCCACACTATGTGATGCGCGTTGCTATCACATCCAATCAGGAGTGGAGTATTTACCTCCTCGCAGTAGGTAACCAGATTCCTGATTCCCTCCGGCGGGCAGGGTTGTTCGGCTGGGAAGTACGCTGACGCTAGTACCACCCTCTGTACACCTACGCTTGTAGGAATCTTGACTAGGATAGGGACCAGGTCCCTAGTAGCCTTATCCCTTAGGAAAAAGGCCTCCAGTCCCACTGTCAATATACCTGCTCTGGGGTCCCCCATAGTCAGATCCGGTGTATACAACACAGATCCCGCCATGGACAGCCCCCTTACCCTGGATTTAACAATCCAAGGTTCCTGGATAAGTACAACTGCTGTACCCTCCTCTACTATCTTCCTGCATAGGTGGGCCGTAGCAGCCCTACTATGCTGCAGATTTATCTGTAAAATGGACATGGTCAACGCCCGCCCACCCTTCATTCATACTGAAGGTTGCCCCTCAGTCTGAGTCAGACTGACGGAGCTCCTCCTCTGTGGCACCTCCCGGAGGGGGCCCCACCTCTACGGTAACCTCTGACTGAGGAGCGGCCAGCGGTGATCCCACCATGGAAGGACCGGCAGCCTCCTCAGAGGCCCCCACATCCACGTCCATGGCGAGCTCATCCTCGGGGCCCTCCTCCGGAGAGCTCCCGTCTAGAGCCGCTGGCCCCTCCTCAAGTCTCGACCCCGGTGCAGCCAAAGTTACCTTTACCTGCACCGCCAAGCAGAACAGGAGAGAGCCCCTGGACGCAATGGTGTCAGCGGACCTATCGTCCACCCCCATCACAATCCTGGAGCCCTTCTCCTCCGTCGTCCTCTTCCAGACTCTCCAGAGTCGGCAGTCCAGACCATTCTGGGCCTCAAGGCAGCGAACTATCGCTTCATCAGAGACGTCCGCCCCCAGCCCAGGAATCCAGACCGCCGCCCTCCTAAGCCTCAACCCTTGCGGGTCCACCTCAACCAGGTTGGCGACTCCCCAGGGCCTGACGTTAACCAGCTCCCTACGGATCCACCCCCTGGATTCCTCGTCATTCGTAATGATCAGGATATGGCCCCGCCACACCCTGATCGTGCGGATCCTCGGGGGAGCTACATCTCCTCTCATAATGCTGAGGCTTACCCAGCGATTTAGGGTCCCGATGAACCTCAGCACGTCCTCGGGAGACAGGTTTATTTCCTGCCCCCGAAGACCCACCAGGATCCTCGGTCCCTCCGCTGTGGCCGCCTGAGCGTATGACTGCGGGGCCCCTTGTGTGGAGCCACTCACAGTCGTACTTTCTTTCGCGGGTTCCTTTCTTTTGGTACCCGCCTTCTGCCGGTCTTGCCCGGGTGCCTTCGGATTGGCCCCTGAGCCGACCTTCCTTTTCCTCTTCCCGCCCGCCGTTTCCGGAGTGCCCCCTACGGAGCCTTCCGTTGACGGCGTGCCAGGTTGAGTCTGCGCCGAGGACGAGCTCGCTGTCAGTCCAGCCGCCAGGAGCCTCTTCCTCTTCGCCTTCTTTTTCTGAGCCCCGCTTCTGTTTTTAGAACGGGACCCCATTACACTGGCTGGGGGCCCAGCCGTGGCCGAGCCCGAGCCCATGCCCCCTTCGCTGCTAGCAGGGGTAGCGGTCGGTCCCCTTGAGGAGCCCGATTGCTCCCCCGCCTTACAGGGGGGCATTTCTTTAGATAGGGGACCCTTTTCGGATCCCCCATTTCCTTTTTGTTTGTTTTTGTCTGAATCCATTTTTGATCCCACGAGTATGGGGGAAATAAAAAGTCACCAGCCAAGGAGCCCCCACTTGGCCAGAAGGCAGAGATAAAACGGGGTGTGCCCGGTGCCCCGAGTTTTGTCGGCTATCGGCTGAATACACCCTCAGCCATCCATCCCTTCGGCGCCGACAGTAACCTTGGGATTGGGGGGGTTTTTATGGTGGTCCCCATCCACTTGGCCCAGGCGATTAAGCCAAGGCCCCCGTGCCCCCCACCTGGTATCAGGGCTATCATCGCTATAAAATTTAACTTTGTTTTCACAGAGATCAGTTTGCTGAAACACGCATATAATATAATTATTTATTTCATCCGGATCAGACAACTCTAAAGGCAGTTCACAATTTCCCATTGTAAGGGTATGAACTTTCATTCTATTTAATGTCTTCCAAGCAGCACCCATATCCTTTTGACTCTGTAAAAGCTCTGAGTATCCTTTCTTTTCGCTGCGAATAGATTCAAGAGCAAAATTACGTAACCGTTTATAACTTTACCATGCCTCAGCTGTTTCATCAAAATCTGTAAAATATCTATAAGTTATCATGTTTTGCCGGCGAGAATTTAAAATTGCAAAAGACCAACCTATAATCACTAATATTTTCCGCGTTGATGGTACCGGCACTAGACATAAAATACAATTATCGAAAGAAGGAGACTGACATAGACCATATAATGGAAAAAGTCACTACGCAATGAAAATAAAAATGCCCATCTCTTTCAAACCTCTACGCAGCCGAGAAACGGCATTCTACAATTTAAATAATCTGAAAAACTAATAGTAAGTAAATATATTTGACTGGGATAATCACACATTTCTTCTTTATATCAAGAGATGCTCAGACAGATTCCGTTAAGATTTAGATGATTAAGTTGGTTTGGAAAGTAGCTAAACATCAAAAGTATGTGGTTAAATATATTGTTTTCGTTAGGAAGCTAAATAATACCATATACGTCTATATTTTACCGATATAAAAAAGTACCTGGTAGTGTTGATTTTACTGTTAAAAGTACCGTCTCGCCAACTTCCACAATCCCAATGGATCTCTCTACATTGTTTTCGGGAATAATTTCCATCCACGCTCTAGCGGCAGACATAGCTTCTCTTAATTCATCTTCCAGTTCTTTTTCATTTAAATCCTTTGACCATCCTTCATTCATTAGTCGTCCAACTCTAAAAAATTAAATAAAATATCTCATATCAGAGTGTAAGCTAATACCATTGAAGAAGATTGAAACGAGAACTCTCTCTTCCATGGAAATGGCTTTTACATAACTTAAAAAAAAAAGAAACTAACGAATATTTGTTAATGTGAACATGGTGAGGCTAAGGTGTGAAAAAATCCCAACGAATTGTTCCTATCCCTTTATTTTCTAAAACATAATTTTTGAAAACGAAAAAACAGAAAATATACCTAATTTTTAGCATGAATGCTACAGAGCCCATTTATCTTTACGTGCAACTTCTAACTTAAAAAAAACAACTCTCAAAGTTAAAGAAGGAATACCTGCAGTCTACAGCAAAATTCAGTTAATTGCAATTGCAAATTTTCCGGGAAATTAAACATGTTCAAACTTTCAAACTGCAAACAAAACACTTCTCATGGCACAAAAAACTATTCTAAATGATTTAGTAACTCTCAAGGATTAGTTTGAGTCTAAACAATATCAATATTGTCTCTTAATTATGCAGTATAAAAAATACGGTGCTTCTCCAATTACTACAACGCCATATTTTCAGCCTAGATTTGTTACATCACGAAAGGTTAAACTGGATAATATACATGTATTCCTGTAGGTTGCTATAAATATAGGAAGAGAAATTATTAATCATCACAATGCATATCTATGGACGAGGACCAATAGGTTGCTTGCTTAGAACAGCATTGATGTCTCTAGAAGTCAATTATTTCGGAGATATAAATGTTCCCTTAGACGAGCAACCTTTTTGTCGTCTAATTTGGGTATGCGTCGTTTAATAATTTCTTAGATATACCTATATTTATTCCACCTGACCTAGCATCACTTACGCAACGCAACAATAATACTCTGGTGAAAATGTGATAGAAATTAATCTGTTTTTCTCAGAGGTTGATTTTTGATCATACAGTGGCGAGATTGGGGACAATTTTAATGATATTTATTTGGGTAGTGTAAAAGAAGTGATTGATAGTATTGATAAGCTTAACTGGGATGGTGCTAATCTCCAAGAGATCATTAAATGTAAACAAACAAGTTTTCGAAAATTTAACACAATGAATATATCAGAACTTAAAAAAAAAGTGTTTAATCTAAAAAACAAATGCACTGGCGATAATAATTTAAGTATAAAGCTGTTAAAGGAGCTGTTTTGTGTGATCGGTTATCTATTATTGCACTTATGAGTGGTCTTTGGAGTCAGGTACATTTCCTAGGGACTTTAAATCCAGTGTTGTGGTACCAATACCAAAAGGGGCATAACCGGGTACTCAAATTTTAGAAACCATAGTGTGTTCCCAAATAAGGCTCTACTTTGAGGAACATAGTTTACTTTTTGAAGGTCAATCCGAGTTTAGGGGCAGTCACGCATGTGAGTCTGCTATTCAGCACGTGGCTGCAACTTGGAGAGAGAACATTAATAAGGACAAGGTTGTCTTGAGTGTATTTTTAGACCTAAAACTCATATTGGAAAGTATTAACATATACATTCTAATAAACAAACTACAGTTTTATGGTGTCCGTACTGGGGTTCTAAAGTGGATTGATATTGATAATTATCTTAAAGACAGATATCAAGATAGAAGAAGGCTATCAGGAAAAAGACCTAACAAATGGGGAGTCCCGCAGGGCACTGTACTGAGACCTATACTATTCATAATATACATCAATGATATACATAAAGTCTTAAAAAACAGTTTCAGTAGTCTTTTTGCTGATGATACTCCTATTTCTGTGTTTGGGACTGATTTTGAAGAAATGACTACAATAGTACATAGCTGTCATTACTATATAAGCGAAGATGTTGATTGACACGGTTCTTGAATAGGTTGTAATTAGGAGAAAACAGATGTCCTGGGAGTGAGTTCCACAGTGATGCAGTACGCCAGAAAAAAGAGTCCTTATAAAGCGATGTTCTAGGTGTTTCCAGCTGTAGGACGAACGGGTGCGCTCTTGCCGTCTGTCGTGACTGACTGAGACAGGCGTTGCTGGGGGCCAAATCTTGGCAACATCTGCCATGAAAATATCTATAAAACAAGGAGATTTCGGCCACATTCCTGCGGTGTTCAGACTATCTAGATCCCGAGTCAACTCCGGGTTGCCGACGAGACGAACAGCTATCTTCTGAATGGAATCCAGCAGCTTTAAGGTGTGTTTAGGTGCAGCACCCCATATGTGTGAACAATAACCTAAGCACGGTCCTATTTGCGCTTTGTAAAGCAAGATCAGCTGCTGCGGTGCGTAAATTTTTTTTGTTGCGAAATAGCGCCCTAAGCTTCTGCGAGGCATGCCAGGTGGCTGCTTGGGTTTTTGCTGCATTGAACTGGACCAAATTCCTGTCGAACTTTCTACAGATCTTGATTAATTGTTGCAATCTGCTTCTGTCTGCGGTGATAAGTCTCAGTCGCTGGTAAAGGTTTCTGATCTAAATTGGGAGACAAAGGTACTGCCATCTGCAAAACTGTAAACATGATTATTGGTTTCGGTCAGCAGGTCATTAATATAGATGAGAAGCAGCGTTGGTGAAAGTATTGTATCCTGAGGTACGTCCGCGTTAATGGTGAATTTGTCTAAGATGTGTCCATCAACTGTAACGTGCAGAGATCGGTTCTTAAGGAAACTGGCAAGCCAGCTGCAGAGATATGCTGGCAGTCCGAAGGACGGCAGTTTGTTGAACAACATACACTGTCGAATGCCCTCGAAATATCCAACGGAATCGCTTGAGATTTTCCGTAGTTCTCTACTCCATATATGAATGACATTGGCCAATATATCTCCTGTCGATCTCTCTTTGCGAATGCCGTATTGGGTATCGCTAAAAATTATGTTGATCTTGAGGTAATTGAGTAGTTGCTGATTGACTACACGTTTTTTTGGAACAGGTTGCACTCGAGCGACTCTCCAAGAAGATGAGTAAATCCCTTTTCGGTAAGACAGAGGAAAAATGGGTGTTAGTTCGTTGGCGCATTTCTTTAACACGATGGCAGGTATTCCGGCCGGTCCGGATAAAGAAATTATTGAATATGTACGAGATATTAAATATTTAGGAACCTTTCTAGACCCACAGCTTGATGTTTGCAATCATGTTCAATATCTATCTAAGAAATTAGGGAAAAAATCGGTTGTTAAATAAAAGGAATATCAATGCATGTATCTGCCTGGACAAAGAAAATTATTTATAATACAAACATTTGTCCCCGGTTTAACTATTGTATCTCTCTTTTAATTCCATGTAACAAAGATGATAAATAAGCAAACTAAATGTAGGCGAATATTGTTAAGCTGTGACAGATATACGCATATCAAGTACATGTTAACCACACTGGGTAACTCTCAGTTAGGCAGTGTATAGAAAAGACAAACTAAATTTCAATTTATAAAATTGAACATAATTTATTGCCAAATATTTCAATTCATACTTAAAAAAAAGTTCAGAAATGCAGGCATATAATATAAGATCAAAAGAAAATTACAATATAATGCAAGTAAAAACAACCAAGCTTCAGAAATCGTTATTTTATGAGGGGTTTGTCATTTTAATGCTCTACCTGCAGACATGAAAGCCATGGATTTGTTTTGGATTCTTGAGTTTAGGTATTATATTATGTTTTGTGTACTAGGTAAATTACAAACTGAAAATTTAATTTGCAAAATGAATTTTAGACTTTAGTAGCCAAGCGCTAAATAAACTAAACTAACTCCAACTCTTAAATAAGTTAATAAATTCAGTAATTAATATTTATAGGGATTTTATTGATCAAGCTGGTGTTGATAAGGTCTTTTGACACATAAATGTCCTCAACATTTGCTGATCATTGTAACATTTTTGATAGACTTCTTAAAAATAGCATGACTCCTTTGCCACCTGACCCAAACTAACCCAATGTTTGGCCTCTTCAATCAATCAAAATTCTCAATTTACTCCCCACGCATTTCCTCTCAGCTGAGTCCCCTTCTTTATGCATGAATACTTTCAATATAAATTTATTCGCCTATTGTTGCTCAATTTGCTAAAAAAATAAGAAGCAAATTAATCATTTCCCCTGTCAATAGCAAATCGGAATCATTTCCTTTTTAAGTCCAATACTTAATCAATAAAAGTAAACAAAAAGCGAATTGTATATTGTATTCCCGCACTGTGGTCTGTGGTTGCTATTGTTATGATCTCATAATTGTCGAATAGACCAGACTTGTCTTTTGCCTTAGCCGTGCGAGCCGCTCAGAAGTTACTGCAGAAGTTATGCACACATACCATTTTTCTTTTGATCAATGAATCGATATTTATTTTTCGAATCCTTGGAACATGACAGTTTAAGTCATCTTAGCGGAAACTCAACATTTTTTGCACAAAATAATACTTCACATCATGCTCACGTATCATGATGGAGAAACAATAGGTAGGTACTCATGTAACAATGCCAACATAAAAACATTGGAGGCATGGGTGTAAAATTTAAATAATAATTAAGAAAGATATAATTTCTAGCATGACGCTATTTTTAGATATTAGTGTGTATAAAATCTAATTTTAAAATTGAAATAGGAGGCTGACATGGGGTACTTGCCGAGAGGGTGATGGACAATAGCGTCATCGTACCATAATAATCGGATATATGGTGAGATGAAGGTGCCAGTTAAATGTGGTTAGTTCTATGGTTTTGACGTAGAAACCATTTTCTACTCATTCCTCATGGTATAACAGCTAGAAATGTCACTATTCTATATTCCAATTATTCATAGATTTTCGAGACATTCGTCCGCCCTGTGCTAATATTTCTGTGTAATTTTTAGTATTGGTATTCATGCAATTTACTTCTTAGAAGTCCTAAATATCCTAGACCTTTTCTTTTAGTCATCGGTCGAGTTTATAGATCGTTTCATATTCTTGTGGTATCATCGATGTTTGATCTGATCATGTTCTATATTACCTTTCGACTAATATAGCTTGTATTTTGAAGCTATACCAAGACTTGTGAATCCCCTCAATGCCATTTGCCATTATCATTCATGACCATATCGTCAGCAAAACGTAACATATAAAGAAGCTCATTTAGTAAAAATGAGTCTATGTAGAATCGAATATAGTTTCACTATACACTTTCAAAAGAAGTGAGATAAAATAAGACTTTGTCAAATTCCATGCATTAAAGCTTGTCCCTCAAATGCAGGCAAAACGACACAGTCTTTTTAATTTTAAATTTTAAAAATATATTCGGGTAAAACACAACCAAATGTTTTTTATACCAAGAGCAATTGAAATGGGAAATTACGAGTTATGATAATAATAATTTAATGTCTTATATTCGTAAAATTATCAAATTTCGACTTAAGTCGACTTAATCCATCATAATATGAAGCAATAGACAAATGGTGAAATATAGCATTTTAACGTTTAATTACTACAGACGCATAATGTTTGTTTAATATTACGTAGAATGTTGAAATATTACGAATATCTGTAAAATGTAAAGTAACTGTTATTCAACAGATACATAACAAAACGACTTAAATTCTTCTAGCGCAAATAATATTCGTAATGTGGAACAACTTAACTGTTCTCGTTTTACAAACCGTAAATATTCCTAATGGCAGAGTAAGTTTGATCATTTCCTTCGCTTCGCGCGAGCAATTAACATTTCGCCCATTTTGAGTTTTTGGCAATAATTCATGTATAAAATATAAGGCGTCACTGCAAAAGCGTATATTAAATTATATCTTTATCTGTTGAATAAAAGAAATAATTAGCCATCATTTATTATTTTTTTTAAATGTTTTTAAAAAAATGTAATTTTTATTACTAGAACTAAAGAATACAAATAAACAATAATATGTTAGTGTAACATAATAATGTCAAAAGCTTCAAAATTAGCAATACATTAACTAAAAGTTATTTGTTGGAATTCCATTCTTTCTATTTTAAGTGTCTCACAACATTTCGCTCGGTTAGGCCATCACAATTTATGACTGTTATCTAATAAACAATGATCGTAGATCATGGTAAACGTTTTGACGAAATTAAAGTAAAGACGATTCCGAAGTACAATGGGCTAAATTGCTAAAAGAGGGTGGTCCTAATCAAAAGTTATAGTTCACATGGTTTTCACTTAGAAATGCTCTATGATCATATTTTAATATTATTTTTTAATAAAATATTTTCTACAACCCCTTAAGACTCTAAACCTACCAATTTACAAAGGAGAATTAGAAAACTTTTTCTACAAAAACGTCGGGGAATGGAAATGGGATATTTTGCAGACCACCCTCATTCACTCCTGAAGCACTTTAAAACCCTAAATGGCATCACCCTCTCTCATAAAAAATGCTTTCTAGCGAGTCCAAAATTAATGAGTACGAAATTTTAGAAAATATTTAAAATCTAAGGAAAATTAGAACACAAACGTAAATGATGAAAAAGGATCCCAAGCCTAAATAAAACACTATTGTAATGCTAAAACTCTATTTTTGCTATAACGCAAATACTTGTTTTTCGCTCTTTTTAACTAGTTTATTAAGTGCTCAAAATGAATTCCATTTTGCTCTAAACAGAAATAAAGTCGATTTCAAATTACTCCCCAACTTTCCGAAAAATGGAACAAGCATCAACGCAATTATTCCAGAGAAGCCGGCTGAGTTTTGAAAACTAGTGATTTAATGTAACACCATATGAAGAAATTCATAGGGGTAAGGTCAGGTGATCTTGGCGGCCACACAATCGTACTTCTTCTGCCAATCCACTGGTTTGGATAATTTTGGCACATCTACTCTCTCGCCACAGCAGCATAGTGTGGGGGTGCATGCACCATCTTGCTGGAAGTATAGATGATCTTCATTTAAATTTAGATTACCTTGTAAATCTCTTTGGTTTGAGTAGTCGAAGGCTCTATAGTTTGGTTGAGCATTTCAGCCCAAACTTGGCCGGTTAAATTTATTTAATAAAGAAGGGACCTATGATTAGTATTCCAGCCCAAACATTAACTTTTTGGGCACACTCGATGTGTGCCCTTCTGCAAAAAAATGTTGATCAACGTCATTCCTGTCGCGACAGTTCTGTTAATGCACATGATCATTTTTGAAAAAAGAAGACTCATCACTGAAGCAAATGCCTTTTATAAATTTGGGTGTTGCCATAATTATCCCTGTCATTGTTTCGCATATCTGAATTCTTCTGTCTGAATCATTGTCGCCACGTTCCTATAAAATTTTCATTTTGTAAGTGTCAAATTTATGCATTTTCCTTACTTTCCTAACAGATTCTCTGGATAGGCCGGTAACTGCTGCGAAATGACGCGATGACACCTTTGCATATAGGAACTTGGCCAATAACCTCAATCTGCATACCCAATTCAGGCTTAGGATTATTTTTTCATCACTTCAGTATATTTTTTAATTTTTTCTGCCAAATTTTGCAAAAGCCAGATTTAAATGATATGCTTAAAATTTTGCTAGCATTTTCTACTTAGCTGAAAGGCATTTTTGATACGCTTTCCAAAGAAATGCCACAAGTGGCGTAATCTCATTTAAAATTTGGAATTAAAAAAGTGGATCAGGGTAGTGCTTCAGGGGTGGATGAGGTGATCCGCAAAATACCTTATTTTTAGTCCCCCGAGTTTCTTGTAGAAATGGAATGTTTTGGTTGTAGAAAACATAACCATTGTAAGTTTTAAAATTGTCACCCTGTATAGGAGATTTAAAATGTAAATTGCCTGAAAAATAAATACAGCCATATTTTCAATAAATTAACAAAATTTCACCATAAATAGAAAATTCACTCTTCTATTTTGAGCTGACTTTGGTCTTAGAGAGAACTAGGTTACAGGAAAGGACCATTCGATTATTCGCAAAGTGCAATTAATTGAACACATCTTAATCTTATTAAAACAAAAGAAGCTTTTAGTGCCTTGGAATATGAATTAAAGTAGATTCTTCACTTCAGTATAGACAATAAAAATGATTTAGCACATATTTTTCCTCTAATTATTGTATTATAACTGTCATAATTTTTTACAATGTATATACATTTTTGGATATATCTGCCACTATGGCGAAAATCTCTTTAGAATGACGTTGGTCATACAGCCTAGAAACCTGCTTTAAAATTTCTTGTTGCTATTTAGTTTTGGCACGACTAAAGCATTTGGATTAGTTAGTTGAATGCATTAAATTTTGTTATTTCATTATTACCTGTGATTTACGTTCTTCTCCTTTATTTCATTTTTCAAGGCGTTGAAAAGCGGTTGACTTTTCACTAAGAATGCTTCATCTCGAACTTCACAATGGACCATTTTCTCTTGATCTGAAATCTGTCTCAAATACCTATCTTGCTGCAACACGAGCGCTACTGAATAGAATAAGAGAGCAGTACCATTTTCATTTAGAGAAGAAGTCAGCCTTATCCCACATCCTGACGTTGGCAGGCTAATGAAGATCTTATCAGACAATGTACCTAAAAAGTGGGTATGGTAATCAAAATAGAAAATACAGTTCATCTAGGACTTGAAATACACGGATTTTTAACAGACGTACAAAGGCAGCTGATTGCCAGGTAATAAACGCAGTAAATATCATGTACTTTATTTAATCTATTTTCAAAGTTGTTACGACGACACTATACATTCTGAGAAAAAATAGGAAACAATTAAGACATTATTTTTCTTTTGTGTATTATTATATTAATGCAACATTTTTCACGAGAACTGGTTTGTTATTGTCCAAAGTCCGTTAAGTGACATCTGGTGTCAGTAACCGGCGAACCCAGTAGCATTTTTATAAATTACCAAATACGATAAGGGGGCCACTTTGGGTCGTTCTAGCGCTGAAAAGCTAGCAAGTATGTACAGAAAAATTAAGACCACAGTTCGATAGGGAATCTCTAGGAAAAAACTTTCTAAATTCTTCTCTGGTTCGAAAATGTCGCGGAAATGAACTTTTGAGGGAAAATATAAAAAACATCGATTTCTAAGTAAAAAAATTAAGGTTTTTATTTTTTTTACTGAAAAGTATTTTTTAGAAAATCCGGTTACTTGACGAGAATCTATGCCAAAAACCGTATTAGAAGCCAATTTGTAAATGATGATGCCTTTTACACAGGGTGAGCTGAATGTATACGTTTCCCCATTTCGAGTTTTCACACGACACCACTTAATATTTTCTTACTAAAAAAACCGAATAAACTGAGGCAATCCAGCTTTCGTACGTTAGAGTGGAGGCAGAGCATACCATAAAATCGCATCGATCCGATTGAAAATGACGAATTGTTTTTTTTTTCAGTTGGAAAAATCTACTTTAAGCGTACGTGCCAGCCAATGCATAGTTATTTTCAAAAAAACGATCTTAGATCTCTGCTATAGGAAAATTTTGAACAATTTTCCGTACGAAATCGGGAAATACGAGAAAATCGAGGTTCAATTGAAACATACACAAAATCGCAAAATATTTATATTACATATATAAGACGTGATCGTTAAGGTTCAAACATTTACCACTGGCGCGCGATCCTTCCACAACTTCTCTACTCAGCAGCTGCGCTTAGCGAATACTAACAACTTACATCGTCTCTCATAATAGTGGTTTCATATGGATATTCTAAATTATTCTAAAGTGAATTATTGAGCTAAAAATTTTATTATCAACTGAAACTATAATAATTGTTCTCCGTTATTATTTAGTGTCCGCTTTTATGCTTATGATTTTAATGTAAACTCAATTTGCAGCTTCAGGGGAGAGATAAAGATCTAGCAGAAATGATTTCTAATATAGAAGCTTTTATCAAAAAGCTTGAGTTTTGGGAATAAAGCCTAATCAAACGTGATGCCAAGCAGTTTCCTCTCATGTTTTCTTGAGTGTGAAAGCGCTATTTAGTTCAACCTATTTATGTGAATCTGCTTTCCTCAATTTGAAGTTTATTAAGAACAAATACCGCAATCGACTTACAGATGAACATTTAGATAATTGTATTTGAATGGCTGTATCGAATTATACTGAAAACTTAGCGATGAACCTGAGTGTCAGCCTTCTCATTGAGCATGCAATTTTCAGCTGCACATTTTTTGTTTAAAACGGTTTTTTGTGTTTTTTATTTATTTATACACTTTTATTAAATCGTATGCCACATGCGATTGTCACTGCATAAAAATTATGTTTACTTTTCTTACGATCGGTAGGTATAGATGTAGTTACGTAGTAATATTAGTTGTTCTGTTATTAGTGTGTTATTAGTATGTTATTAGTATGCATTAGTTAATTAGTAAAACCAATGCATACGACTGCGCATTATTTCATTTTGGTTAGCTTACGACTAGATATCTCACTGTTTATTTCAAAATTATCAAAGTAGCTCAACACATTGAAAAGTTGTCGACCAATGCTCTAGAAATATTCCATATAATTTATCAAAAGACTATTTGTTGCTTTCGACACCTAGCATAGCTAAGGAATTCCCAAGCAGTGTCGTATAAATAAGATGCCTTGCAGAACATGGTCCACTTGACCTGTGATAATATATACATAGAAGTAATAATACATATAATTTAAACTACATTTTATCATCCAGATATCCTAGTAAGATAAAGAAAGGGTTGAACTTACCGAATGCTTTACATTCTTGGGAAAAGTCTTTCGTAAACGCAATTCCTTTGAATGGTTGCTTCGTTAATATTGTAATATTGACATTTTGCGAATCACATACAGTTCTTATCTCGGAAATTTTATTTGTAGATAATTTAGGTGGATACCTCAGACTGGGCGGAAATGCTGATCTTGTGGGATAGATTAATATGACGAACATATAAACCAGGGAAGATGCAGTTTCCATTTTAGCAACATTTGGACCTAAAATGAGAGATGAAACTTAATATTTAAAATCTGATGCGACAAAATATCGTCATGTTTATTTAATTAAAATTAGTTATAAAGAAGATTACATGATAAAACCATTTGGCAATAAACGAACATTTGAATCTTTTCGACTTTTTCCAATTTTGCCAATGTCATTATGGGTTGATAATGCATCTTCTGTAGTTTGAATTTCATTGTTTCCTCGGGAAATATTTTTCTTTTCGGAGAAAACCATAGCTGTATTCTTTAAATAAAAACATTCTTGTTTATCGTCGAGAAAGTGAATGTTTTCATAATTTTATTTAGAAAATATCTGTTGAGTACCTAATAATTTTTGAAATATTTCCCGAAAAAAAAATTTGCACCGATTATACATATTTCTACTGAAAACTGGTAACAGAGACGGGTTGTGCTTCAAAAGTGATACTTTTGAATTTCACCCTGTATTTCAAAAACCAAAAGTGCTATGAAATTTTCACTGGCGCCATCTTTATTTTCAAAAAAAAAGTAGCACCTTGTTGCGAAAACCGCAATCCTTGTTTATGGTGCACAGGGTACGTGCTATTTGAAAACTGCCATTACATTTAATGCCAGTCATCCTGACAGCCATGTCTGCATAAGAGATTTGCTTTCAACTGGATTCGTTGATAATAAAAAAGATAACCTAGAGTTACATACAACAGTGTGAATATGTCATTTAGCAGCAGTTACCGGCGGCGTATCCAGAGAATCTGTTAGGAGTTATTCATCCTTACAAAATGGAACCAGAATTTATAAAAAGCATTTGCATCAGTGAGAGTCTTCTTTTTTCCTAAATGGTCATGTGAATAAACAAAACCGTGGCTACCTGGCTACTGGAGTGGCGCTTTACAGAAGGGCACATTCAATATCATCCAAAAGTCAATGTTTAGGCAGGAATACTGGGAGAAAAAATTCTAGGACCCTTTTTATTGAAAGAAACTTAACTGGCCAAGTCTATACTGAAATGCTCGACAGAACTGTAGAGCCCTTTAGTGTTCATGAACCTGAAAACCAAAGAGACTTCACACATAGATCACCAATTGGATCCGTTGAACCTCCAGCCCTCATTAGAGAACCTCCGGATTGCCGGTCTTCTTTAAGAAAGCCTAAGATTCTGAATCTTGTCCACGCGAAGGCGGGGCGAGGCATTCCGAAATTAGATGATATGAGCAGAGATACTTCCAAGACAATCTAAATTTGAACGAAGATCATCGACAATTCCCGCAAGATGAAGCACCACACAGTCCAAACCAGTGGATTGGCATAACAGGTACAATTGAGTTGCCGCCAAGATCTCCTGATCTTATCCCTGTGAACTTCTTTTTATAGCATTACATTAAATCAATAGTTTTCAAAGCCAAACCTGCTTCTCTGGAAGAATTGAGTCAAAGGACAATTGATGTTGAAAGACATTATTCAGAGAGTTAAGAAGAAATTTAAAAATCTATTCTATTTTTACTTAAAACAAAATAGATATCATGCTAGGTACTTAATAAAACAGTTAAAAAAGAGAGCATAAAACAAGTATTTGCGTTATTGCAAACATAGAGATTTAGCACTGCAAAAGTATGTTAATTTAGGCTCGGGATTCCTTTTCATGATGTACGTTTATTTTTTAATTCTTCCTGCCAATTTTTGTGAAAGCAAGTTTTAAAATATTTTCTTAAAATTTCGCTAACATTTCATACTTAAATCTCATTAATTTTGGTATCGTTGAAAAGCATTTTTGAAAAGCTTTCCAGAGGGGTGTCATAAGTGGGGTAGTGCCATTTAAGTTTTTAAAATAGCCGAGGTTAATGCTTCAGAGATGGGTCAAGGGGATCTGCAAAATACCAAACTTTTATTCCCCCGCGTTTTAGTAGAAATTATATTTTTGGGTTGTTTATATTTTCTTTAGTGCAGAAAATATAGCCATTGTTAGTTTTCAAATAAACATAATATTTATTTTATTTCACAAACAGAGTAACTTAAACTTTAACTTAACAATGGTAAACCGAAATTAAATATTAAATCATATTTGCAAGTTAAACCAATGTTCCTCAGTTTCTGTTTCATCAAAAATCTCACGTTTAGTAACATCAACATTAGCAATAATTATTTAAAATTGAATTTACATATTTTCACTTTGCAACGTAACGCATTGTTTCCGCAGTCATGTCTTTTGTTGCTCGCAGGAACCATATTTTTGTTCAATCTTGAGATAAGACATGAATTTATGTTAACCCGCTAGAAACACAAATAAAAAATATTATTATAGAGTGACCGGCAGAAAGTATGCGGCATAAAAGGAATAAAATAAGTGTAAGAGAAAACACATTTTTGATTAAATTGGTGCTTAGGGAACACATAAACTTCAAACAACTCGGACCGTAAAAACCAGATAAATTTTTTAGTACAAGTTGCGTTGGTCACATGCCACATATTTTCCAAAACCGCAAATTAGCACAGTTCGCCGAACTCCAGACGTTTTACCAGATTATATATTAAAACGTTTACTTGAAACATCGAAACAATGCATGAAATTTAACTCGGAGTATCACCGACCGAACTTTACAAGATGCCTTCACTATCAAAAAGCAATGCAGACCTGTAATGCAACACCAAAATCGATGAAGATATTTCAAGCTCACCTAAACAGATCCAGGAGCGCACACGACCTAATCCAAACTGGTAAATTTATCAAAAAACTTATGGAGTCGGAATATACTTTCGAAACCGAGACGTGCCAGTATCAGCATTATGCTTATCTATATAAGCAAGAAAGTTTTATTAGAATAAAATTTAATAAACATAACTTGTATTACTGTTACTGCTCCCAAAATATTCCTTTGGACATATTCAAGATCTATGTTTATGCTTTGATGACCACGGTAAGATAGCACTTAGCAGAATCTATAGTACTGGGAGAACTTAACATCAAGTCACCATGATGGGGATCGCCTACAATGGACGGCATGGGAGAATACTTTATTGAATGGATAGACACGCTGAAGTGGGGAACACATAATGCAAGAAACAAATCGGCCTTCGTTAGGGACACTCAAAAATCATACATCATTGCCTCCGGTTCAACACAAAATATAGCACACCATATTCATAACTAGAGTGCTAGACAATGAACTAATTACCGGCCATGCCTCTATCTACCTTAAGGTTAGAGTAATGCAAGACAGAAGGAAAAGAAATATAGAACGCCAAAGGGTGACTATATCCATGATGGAAGTCAAACCCGCCAATTACCTTTCTTGTGGTCCGACGAAATTGAAGGAAAAATAATTGAATGTAAAATGGTTGGAAGACAAATTACACGCCAAAGAGCAACGACAAATCTGAATGAACTTGAATTAGAAGAACTCAAACAGAATTGTAAAACCAAGAGAAATGATCCAAAAGAGTTGATAGGCGAAGCCAAAACACAGAACTGGAAGGACTCGTGGTGCAATGAGTTCAAGGAAAACCTATGTGGAAGTAACTATAAAATAGTATTAAAACGTCTAAAGAGCGCGCCCATGCCATATAATTTATCAAAGGAAAAAAAAAGAAGAAATCATCTCCGCCCTCTTCTCAATTAAAGAAGATGTCTGGGTTAGAGGTAATATAGTTGAAATTATTGAAATGACGTACTGATCTTGGCCGGAGAAAAGATGAAGAACGGAAAGGCACGTAGACCGGAGGGGATCCCACCTGAGACCGTTAAAGAATTGATAAAGATAGCACCAAATTTTGCTCTTACGGCGCTAAACGAACTATTCAGAAAACAAGAGTTCCCAGAAAGACGAAAAACTGCCAAGTTGTGCTTGCTGTGAAAGGAAGCGAAGCCACTCGAATATGCAACAGCAGCGACAGCGTTCAGACCGATCACCCTGCTGGACGCGATGGGAAAACTCTTCGAACTGATGATAAAAGAAAGACTGGAAAGGGAGTTGAAAGACAGAGGGGGGCTTTCTCAGCACCAGTTCGGTTTCCGGAGAGGGTTGTCTATAGTTCGGGTCGGGTCGTGTCAACCGTAGTTAATAAGGCGAGACAATCAAGAGAAAGATGGTGTACACTTGTAACTTCGGATATAAAAAAAACATTCAATTCTGCTACATGGAGCCTAATTATTCGAGAACTTAAGAGACGAGAAATACCAAAATATCTAATTGATATTAATCGAAAGCTAAATAAAACAGGAATGACAAGAACTATGATGACAGTAGGGGTGCCCCGGGGATCTTTACTCGGACCGACACTGTGAAGCATCCATCTTATATGATGGTGTATTAAGACAAGAACTCGGGGACAAGATTAGAGCAATTGCTTTCGCTGTGGACATGGCCATCATAGTGAAAGAACAAGACACAGAATTCTTAACTATTAGAACAAACGAGGCTTTAAGAATGATGGGCCGATGGCTACGTGCTCACGACTTTATATTGGCATCCGAAAAGAGCGTGGCAAAACTTCTCAAAGTAAGCAGAAACACGTATAAAATTGGCTTTACCCTGAACGGATCCCTTATAAAACCCAGTAAATCAATAAATAAAATATTTTCCTGGATGTCACACAACATTCATCGATCACATAAACTACGTAAAGAAGAACAAATAGTGCCGCTTGCTAAACTAATACCCAATATTGTCAGCCCTAGCTGTTTTTAGCGGAGTTCTCCACTAAATCTTGTTGAATGACGGTCCGGTATGCATTAATACATTCCGTACATGCATTTGGCACCTACGGGTTATTATTGGTCAAGCCATTCAAAATTTGAACTTGTAACCAATCAACGCGCGGGTGTGAAAATCGTGTACGGAATGTAATTCGGTGCCAAATTCAGGTACGGAATGTAATAAATACTTTTGCAGTGTAAGTATTTTCCGAAGGCTTCAAAGAACATGGTAGAAGTTCGGAAGGGATGAGAGGCGTGCTTTAAAGACAAGCGTTTTCAAACAGCGGTTTGTAGTTAGTACTGTTAACTTCACGCATGGCCCTCCGCTTGCTTCGCTCACTCCGGGGCGCAAGCAAACAAAACTAACCCAAACTAATCCAAGCTAACTCAAACTAACCCAAATTTAAAAAAAGAAACCAACATAACCTTAAAAAATAAAAGAAATTCTTGTCACTGACGGGAATCGAACCCCGATGCAAACCGAAGCATCGTACCACAAGCACAGAATCTAACTACTGCCGCCACCAGGCTTGCTGAAAGCGATTCACTGGACCGCAAAACATGCTGCTCCATACCTGAATTTGGCACCGAATTACATTTCATACACGATTTTCACACCCGCGCGTTGATTGGATATAGGTTGAATGGTTTAACCAACAAAAATCCCCTAGGTGCCAAATAGATGGGGTGAAACAATGAATGTGAAACGAAATGCTCCTGAGGGTAGTAGCGAGCTCATACCGAACTGCCCCCGTGAGGGCTTTACAAGTCATGGCGGAAATTATTGGTTTCGGAAAGAGTCAACATATCAACATTAAAAGGAGGCAAAAAGGAAGCAAAAACCCTTGAAGGCAAAGAAAACTCGAAAGATGGCAGGAGATGTGGAACGACAGCATAACAAAAGACCAATGAACTCAAAATTCTACCGTGAATTCAATGTAGACATCGAATAACGGATTAATATATAACCCAAGTACAGCTACTTTTACCTCGGGAGAATCGGTCCTACAGAAAATTACCGTTGCATCTACTACGGGGATCTCGACACTGTCAAACACACTGTTTATCTGTCAAAGATAGGAAAGGTATAGACAGGACCTGGCTATTGAGTACGAGCTAAAATCGGAAAATATGGTGGGCCACATGATAGAAAGTGAGAAATTATCCAGAACATTATAAGCAGAATAATGAAAGATAAAGAAAAAGAACGAAATGAGCAACAGAGATTGCACAATAGAAGATAGACAGATAGAGATATATTATCGAACCATAACAAGCAACGGTATTTCCGGGTAGAAGTTAGAAACAAAGATGGATGGGTTTTAGTTGGTAAGCATGACCCCTTGAGAAATGTGAATCCGACACATGGGAGGCACATAAGATCACAACTGTGTGCTACACTCTTTTCGAAGATTTCCTAACCCTCTATAATAAAAATAAAATTAAACTGATCCATAATTAAAAATATTATAAATAGCCCAAGCCCCAAGTTACTCAAATCAGTAATTTATTATTTCCGCCAAATAATTGAAACAGATGGTATTATAAATATTAAGTAGGTAATATGAAAGGGTCTCAAGAAATTGGCTGGATAGCTTGTGCATTAAAAAAACAAGCAGCACTTGAAGAAATTGAGATGAGCATGAAAAATTAAGTGGCATTTTGAGTGTTAAAACTGGAATTGATTTAGAAATTAATAAGAAAAAGAAAAGGAACGTAGAGATATACTGAATGAATTATATAAGCCGTTCTATACTTAGCTGGGAAAAACTTGTCGTTTAAAGTGCAAAGTCAAAATTTATTCAGTGACAGCATTGGATTTAAACTTATGGAATCTAAAAGAACGGTTTCACTAAAAATATTACCTTGGTCATAACATTTAAAAGGAATTAATAAATATATTAAATGAAACAATTAACCAAAATATATTAGGCGTATTGGAAACTTGTAAATTTTATTCAATAATTTTAGTGCACTCGATTCAAGTCACGGTAAAAATATTATTGTAGTTATTAGATTTGTTTTTGTAAATCTCTTGACAAAAAATGAGATAAGGGAGTATTTTCTTGGATTTGGTATAACCCAAGCACGACAGCAGGGAGCTGGCTTAACAGTATTTTTATTAAAATACTCAAAATACTTAATTGTACTTTAATATGTGCAAAAAAAAAATAACATATTAAGTCGTTCATAATATCGTAAAAATGCTACTTCACAAATCAATTAGTAAATTTTAAAGAAACTCCTTTTAAACACATGGTGGAAGATTAAAATTCCTGATATTATAGTACCTAGAGTTGAATTAGGAATAAGTAATGTTTTCTCGAGTGGCATTATTTTTTTACTCATCATAAATATGGTGCAATATTTTACCAGAAACTAATATTGTATGTAAAATAATTCAAAAACCCACTATTGCTTTACCAGAATCAGAAAAATCATAAGTGAAGAAAAAATTATTTTATAAAGCTATAAGCCTGGCTGAAAATTAGATATTGGTATGCTCAATAAAACTCCGAAGAAAAAAGTTGCGAAATTACGGGCGCCTTTCAAAGCAAATTTTATTTTTATATACTTAGCATAACTATATCAAAGTTGGATAAGCGATTTAAACTTTTGACTGAACGCAATGATTTTTTCAGAATTTTAATTAAACGGCCATAAGCTCTAATTCAGATACAGAATTAAAATATTCAGTGAATGTATTTACCGATGCATCACAAATGAGTCAGATACAAATACTATTAATTTAACTACTTAAACTTAAATTTTCTCCTGCGTTACATAAAATCTAATTTAACAGCTTTTTGCAGTATATATTTTATATTCTATTAATTTAATTATTACGTTATCAAATCAGTGGCATTAATAATTTAGCAAAGAACATTTTAAGAGAGGCTGTAACTATTGCTTAATGAAGTCCGCTATAACGTGACAAAGTAGACTAACAAATCTAACAGGGGAAGATATACACGAAAATATAAAAATGTGGAATAAACGTTTTTCGAAATGGGGAAATAAAGATGGCACTGAAAGCATTGCCTAATGCATCCGGAAATATTTCTCCACTTGTGTGATGTGCAAGACATAATATTAATTAATTGACCTATAACTGAATAATCATAATTTGTGTCAAAGGTAACTTGGGTAAACGTATCTAACATGTGTTGTTTTGCAGAACAGAGGTGTTATAGCCATTAAGGTCGTCAAGCCATTATAACTCATTCTGGCACGGCAGTTGGTAAATCTAAAGTAGTATCTATCTAGGTCGTGTCCCCCAAAGATATGACATCAATGACATCATAAAATTAAATAATATGAAATACCGTAAGCATGTGCACTATAATAAAGTATGACGATATTTTATTGCAAACCTGACGAATAAATACATTTTTTGTTTATGATTAGAATGTTTTTTCTGCTATTCTATTAAAAGTGTTTAATATATTTGTGGTCATGGTATTTGGTTCACCTTATTGCTTTTGTTGTTACCCTGACGAACTATGGGTGGATACTTTTCGTAGTCCACCGAGGAAGCGAAACAACATTCCTCTGCACTATAAGCATGCTTTTAGGATTTTACTCTTTTATGGATCTCGTCGTTGGTGTGTTTCCTTTAAAACTAAAGGACCACCGCAGTCGTCTTCGAAATGAAGGACTGTAGACTTGTTTCCTTGAGCTTTGCTCGATAATCTTCCATTCTTTTAGTTTTCATGCCATTTGGCGACATTTCACATGCTGGTGTATAGTTAAGTTGTCGGTACCCTGACGAGCTATGGGTGGATACGTTTCGTAGTCCACCGAGGAAGCGAAACAACATTCCTCTACACTAGCATGTGA
>MU181930.1:1179569-1194556 GCA_016904865.1 Pissodes strobi | reverse complement strand
CAGAATTCGTTGGTCGTGCTGTCTTTAACTCGGGTTTCTCTGATCATGAGGCAGTGTTAAGAAAATTTTCGATAAAATCCAAATGCAAAAATGCTTCGCGCAAATTATGCCGTATTTTTTCATACAAAAGTTTTCTAAATTTAAAGCACCTATGTCTAACAACTGACTGGATTGTCTTCTCTGATGATGTCGATACCGAATTTTCTAGATTTATAAAAACTTTATCTACTCTGGCGTTCAATTCCTTTCCTCTAAGGCCTATCAAAATTAAACAGCATAAACCCTGGTCAACTAAAGGCTTACGCACATCTGCAAAGAACATGCGTTCATTATCTCACCTAAAAAAATACTCGGACAGCGTCTTCTTTCATGATTACGTGACACTTTACAGGAAAGTCTATCATAAGACTATAAAAGCTTCCAAGGATATTTATTATAATGAGAGGCTGGCTAAATCCGGTAAAGTTGCTAAAGAATCATGGTCTATTGTGAATGACTAAGGTAATAATACCAATACTTCTTCGTCCAGCACAATCGCTAATTCACCTGAGAACCTAAACAATTACTTTGTAAATGTGGGTAAAGACACAGTTTCTTCTTTACGCCTGTAGCATTAGCTGAGCTTCGCAGCACAATTAAACACATTAAGAACAAATTCTCATATGGGATTGATGGGCTTACTCTGAAAATGTTCTCAAACCTGCTGGAATGAACATTAAACCATCTTACTACTTTAATTAACAAGTCATTCCAAAATGGGATTTCTCCAAACTGTCTTAAAGCGGCAATAATTATTCCTTTGCATAAAGGAGGAGATAAAGACCAAGCTTCGAACTATCGCCCAATTGTACTCCTTCCCATATTATCAAAGACCATTGATAGGTTGGTTAAAAAAATGCTTCTATCGTTTCTCCAAATATAAAATATTTACTACCCATCAATTTGGATTTTTAAGTAACAAATGCACAAATGATGCGGTTGTCCCTCTTTAATTATGTATACTCCAACCTGAACAACCATCACTCTACAGCAACCATTTACTGTGATTTCTCTAAAGTTTCCGATTGTGTAAATCATAATATCTTAATTAACAAATTGCAGTACTAGAGATTCAGAGGAGTGCCTCTCGAATGGACTAAATCCTATCTTAACAACAGAAGTCAGCTTGTGAGGGTCGATATGTCGATGTCTTCTTGCAAGCCAATAGATTGTGGAGTACCCCAGGGTTAGTACTAGGTCCTATTTGGTTTATGCTGTTTAGCAACGACATTGCTTCTCTGGATATTAGCGGTAAAGTCTGTGCCTTTGCGGACGATACTAGTTTCACATGGAGCAACCCGTATATTACGGCGCATCACAGAACTATACCTAGTGATTTAATCACCATTAAATCATGGTGCGATTCTAATCTCCTGTGCCTCAACGTTTCTAAAACTACAGTTTTGTCATATAAAAGTACGTTGCAATCTTTTGTACTTAATAGTACCACTATTGACGTCGTTGAATCTGTGAAATTCTTGGGGCTTGTTGTGAACAACCATTTAAAGTGGGACTTGCACATCGATGCCTTATCAAAAAAATTAAGTTCTGTCTATTTTGCGCTAAGAACGATTTACAGGGAGCTTAACTTGTCAACTGCTGGAACAGTCTATTATGTCATTTTTGAGTCGCACCTCCGATACGTTTGGTAGAGCGTATGGGGTACGTGTTGTGCGACTCAATTTGAGCGTATTTTTAAACCACAAAAAAGCTGTTCGATACTCATTGAGACTAAAGAGTAGAACTAACTCACTTCCAGGATTTCTTTAAAAGATTTAAAACTATTCCTTCCTTATTCATATTTGAATCCGTTTGCTTATTCCGCAAACACGTATCTGCAATTCTTGAAAGGCCATCTCACAACTATCCACTTAGGAATACGGACCATTATCTTTATCTGCCAACCCCAGGCTCAAAGTTAGTTAAAAGCTCTATACTCTCCAATGCAAAAAAAATCACAATTATCTGCCATTTGAAATGAAGTCAATAACATCTTTTCCCGCATTTCGCAGAGCTTTGAGATCATGCTTACTGGGGAGAGCCTTATACGCAGTGAACGACTTTTTTTTATTACGACTAAATTTTGAACATCTTACTCACTGGTTTAATGTTTGGTGTTTAATGTTTAGTATTTGATGTTTAAATGGTTAAATATTTTGATATTTAATATTTTATATAATATTGTCACGACTAACCATCCGAACGTTTTTGTGCTACCCTATAGAACTGGGAACTGGCCTTGCAGAGTGCCGCTTCTCTGTCTGTATGAGTCATCGCCCGGCCGGCCGCGAAGATTCAGGAACGCTGGAATTATCTCGATGGAGAATCATATAGAGTGGCCTCGCGTCTTCCCGAGTATTCGTGATAGACTTTAGATCGTATATAAATAGGGAATAGCGACGAATTGGGGTTAATTAATCATTGAGTGTTGAACTGTAAACGGATATTAGTTGTAAAGTTATAAGAGTAGTTTACTGTGTCTGATTGTATATAGTGGTAGAGAATAAAGAGAATATTTAGTGGAAAATAGTCAAGTTGTAATTTTGTTAAGAACCCATGGGAAAAACGTAACAATACTTCAGGAAATTTTGACTACGTACAAATTGCACAATTGTATAAGGTTTTGTATAGTTTGGGTTTTTTTCTTTTCATTGTATGTTTCTATTTGTGTTTTCATATGTTTCGTATGTTTTGTACTCTAGCTCTGGCTTTGTCTACCTATTGTGAATCTTTTTGACAATAAAGCATTATATTATTTTTGTTATATTAGTTGTAGGTTATTTTTGGTTAAAAGCTAAAATTTTTTGTACTCATTTCAACAGCGTAGTGAATAAAAATATTTTTACTCGTACGGCAGTATCGCGTTATTTGTATTTTATATTAATATAATATCTGAATGTATGTATTCTTTACCGTTTTTTTTTTTGTTTAAAAAGTTTATTTTTAAGCATTTTTGTGTGTTTTCAGGTATAATATTTATACTAAAAATATACTTAAACTTGGTAATGTATCCTATGGCATACCTTACATAATCTGCCTAGTTTTATTGTATTTTGGCATGTTTGAGTGTTGAACTGTAAACAGATATTAGTTGTAAACTTATAAGATTAGTTTAGTGTGTCTGATTGTATATAGTGGTAGAGAATAAAGAGAATATTTAGTTGAAAAAAGTCAAGTTGTAATTTTGTTGAGAACCCACGGGAAAAACGTAACAATATTTCAGGAAATTTTGACTACGTACAAATTGCACAATTGTATAAGGTTTTGTATAGTTTGGTTTTTTTTTCTTTTCACTGTATGTTTCTATTTGTGTTTTCATAAGTTTGTATGTTTTGTACTCTAGCTCTGGCTTTGTCTACAAATTGTGAATCTTTTTGACAATAAAGCATGATATTATTTTTATTATATTAGTTGTAGGTTATTTTTGGTTAAAAGCTAAAATTGTTTGTACTCATTTCAACAGCGTAGTGAATAAAAATATTTTTACTCGTATGGCAGTATCGCGTTATTTGTATTTTATATTAATATAATGTCTGAATGTATGTATTATTTACTGTTTTTTTTTTGTTTAAAAAGTTCATTTTTAAGCATATTTGTCTGTTTTCAGGCATAATATTTATACTAAAAATATACTTAAACTTGGTAATGTGTAATAAGGCATACCTTACATAATCTGCCTAGTTTTATTGTATTTTGGCATGTTTCACTAGAAATTGCTTTTTGAGCCACAATTTGGCATTTGTAATTAGTATATGGTGACCCAATTAAAAAAAAATAAATAATGATAATGCATTAAGGTTTGTCAATTTAAGGGTTAAAGGAGGGTCAAAATAAGCAAACTATTAAATTAAACTTCACAAAATACACTCTTTAAGGCACTGTATTATACAGGAAAACTTATTAAAATATCCATTTTATATAAATAATGATATAATATAATAAAACTCTGAAACAAATTATCTCTATTATCTCTCTTAATCCTAATGACAAAACTATTTAAGGTAAAATTTGACGTCATTGCTGAAATATTGTATATTTATAGAATGTGTCATTAAATACAACATAAGATGGAAAATCGTATACTCTAATCTGCATTTTTAACCTCAAAATATAGTCACTACAGGTTGAAATGTTCCAATTCTTCTAGTTTGTGCAGCTTGACGTCGCCGAATCTACCATTAAAGAACTACTGCACAATTTTTTTTCTAAATAGCATTGCAATATTTTTAATATTGTTGTAATTTTTAAGGATCTGTGTGGCTGTATAGATTGCAATGTGACTAGTGATGCAATTGCTTTAATGAAAAATTAATTAAAAGCAACTACCACCGTCCGTTAAAATAATTCTCTTCTATCATCAATGTGTGGATAATAATTTTTCTAGTTTCCTCTATAACTATTTTCTTGATGTTTCCGACCTAGTTTTCTGTTGATAAACCCGGTCGTCCTATAAAATAATCTGCAGATTCTCTCGCCGCTTTGTTATTACCACGGATTAGAAAGGAAGTCGACGGCATTCGAGTGCTCAATCGTGGCCATTCCCGACTTACCGTACCTCTGCAATTTACCCTATTATTTATTATTTTATGGAAACAGGATGTTCTTTTGATAACCGTGCTTATGTTGGAGAAATTGAATCTAAGGCGAGTTTTCGCAACATCACCCGAACTGCGCTGATTTCTTTTTAACCTATTTCAAAAGACGAGGTTCTAGATTATAAGTGTCTTTATTTATAGACGATGCTGATGGTCTTTTATTGAATATTTCAAATCTGCCAAGAATTCTAAGCATGTTTTAGATGAGACTTCTTATAGTTAAACTCAATTATTGTCTTCGAGATACTGACATTTGAAAATTTACATTTTAGCAGAGGTAAGATTAACTTAGGAAAAAATATTTTAACATCCGAAATTTTGTTACATTAGGTTAAACCTTGGGTTAAACCCAGAGTAAAAGTCAGTCGTCAATAGAAGGGTTGTTAAATATAATGCCGAAAGGTATACTCAGTTTGCTCCCATGTCAAGTAAGATTGACTATACAGCCTCACAAAATGTCTAGAATGTAAGTTTTCAAACCTTAGTGTCTATAGAGGAGATTAAAATTAATTAAATTAAAAGCAACTTTGATTTTCATAAACTAACAAACTGAATACTTAGGCAATCATTCTAACGCGTTCACACTAACTAACTAAATAACCCAGACCAAAGTTTACAGAATAAATATAAGTTGATGCCTCACTCACTGTCCGAACTTTGATGCATTTAGATCACAAGCGTGCCGCAGATACCTGCATATTCTGTAAACTTTGTACTTTGTACCGTCAAATACCATGAACAACTGTGTATGCGTATGCATCTAGGGAAGCTGATTCCTCGAGCGGAACGAGGGGGAGGATTCTAGCCGGTTTCGTGTGCCTCGAGAGTGCGGGAACTTATATTTTATTTAGTAAACTTTGCCCAGACTAACATAGACCAAACTAACAAAATACAACAATCTTATAACACCAACAGTATTTGCGAAATAAATATCTAAAACCTTGAGTATAATGTTTAATTTTTTTAACACATCCTGTATAGTAAATCATACAAGTTTTCAATAAAATGATTTTATTCTCAAAATTTGAAGTAAAGCTTTTACAGAGTAATTATTGGAAATTATCCCCCTCTCACTCCAAAATCATAAAAATACAAATAAATCTTTAAAATTTTTATTTGCTTTTAGACGAAGTACAAAACATAGAAATAATATTTTAGACAGTGGTTCAAGATAAATTAGAAAATATCAATTCTGGTACGTCATCCTACCGTGAATAAAACATTTGCAGGTAAAAAAATACGTTAGATCAATCCAGGTAAGCAGGCTATCTTTTACGAATTAATTAAATTATGATTAAAAATTGGAATAAATTTAATCCGATTTTCAGGTTAAGTGCTTGAGTTTCAAATGGATCTATCGATTTATTTGTTTTTAATTTTTACCTTATGTCGCATTGGATAGCCAGGAATTGGCAGTAGCGCTAACGCGTGAAGTTACTTTTCTCCTCTTGCACAAATGTTCCGTATTCGTTAACACATGCACACCTCAGCTTTTTCTTATGGCAGTGCCACACACACTAAAGGGAGATCCTATGGCACTCGACGAGCAGTGTGTGCGCGAACATGTCGATTGACACGGTTCTTGAATAGCTGTAGGTTGTAATTAGGGGGGAAACAAATGTCCTAGTAGTGAGTTCCACAGTGATGCAGTGCCCCAGATAGAGGAGTTCTTGTAAAGCGATGTTCTAGGTGTTTCCAGTTGTGCGCACTTGCCGTCTGTCGCGACTGTCTGACGGGTATGGCTGGTGGCGGGGCGGAAACATCTTCCGTGAAAATATCTATAAAACAGGGATATCTCGGCCACATGTCTGCGGTGTTCCAAACTATCCACAGCTCTCTTCTGAATGGAATCCAACAGCTTTAAGGTGTGCTTAGGTGCGGCACCCCAGATGTGTGAGAAATATTCTAAGCATGGTCTTATTTGCGCTTTGTAGAGCAAGAACAGCTGCTGCGGTATATACAGTTTTTTGTTGCGAAATAGCGCACCAAGCTTCTGCGGGGCTGATTTTGCGATGTTAGCAATGTGGCCATGCCAGGACACATTGCTGTTGACCAAGACATCCAGTAGTCCGACTGACGAAGATCAAGGAATGATCGATCCTGCCATAATGATGCCAGGACCCGCCGCATTGGCTTTCTTGGTAAACGTGGCTCCTTGGGGTTTTGCTACATAAAATTGGGCCAAATTCCTGTCGCCTCAAGTTCGAACTTTCACCAGATCTTGATTAACTGTTGTAATCTGCTCCTGTCTGCGGTGATAAGTATCACTCACTGGTAAAAGTTTTTCTGATCTAAATTGGGAGACAAGGATACTATGTCATCTGCTTAATTCACTTTCCCATCCTTACTGTGTCTGGGACATTTTTATCGACTTTAGAACAAATGACCATAGTTAGAAAGTGGATTCCGCCAATGTACTTCCCTGTAAAAGTATATTTCTATTTCGATAAAATTCAAGTTAGTGTAAAGATATAGAATTTCCTTAAAAGCCATTAAAAGAGTAGCATTTCGAATTATTTGAATCGAACTATAATATCAGAAATTCATGAACTTTCCGCAGCTTGTTTAGTTGACATCATTTCCAATATAGGGCTAGGCCTAAATATTCACATTCATAAAATGTTAAGTTTCGTGGTTCGGTATTCTACGAAAGTCCCAAATCTTCTTCGTCATTAAGCCGGATTTTTACGGACAATATTTTTGGTTAATTTATTCATTAATAAGTTGAACAATCTGTTGAACATCTTATTATCTCCGTGGAAAGTAGCATATCCGGTAAACTGAGCAATTTGAACATGTTCTAATTTAATCATCAATTTTGGTGGTATATCTATTAGTTATATTTTATTTTTTCATCTTTTCTCGTTTTACCAACTGTTGCAATTTTGAGATTATGTTACAAATTTGTGGGTTTTATCTTATTCTAGTCTAGCACTAGAAATGGCACCATCCTAGATACAGTTACATGAATTAGCATTTTATTAATCTGCCTTGAAAATATGCTTATTTTTATATTCTGGTAACTGAAAATTGTAATATAATGTACCTAAATTTGTTACCAGCCACTTTTTGTACCATCTGATCGTCGGTCAGAATAATATCTAGAAGGGAAGAACCATGAAAGAGGAAGATTGGTCTACAAAATCCTGAAAGTCGACCAGTCTAGAGGAGGAAACCTCAAATAAAAATTACTGGTCCTGCAGGTTGGGGGTTGGGGCAATGAGCCAACTCCCAATTAATTGTAAAAAATGGAAGTATGCTAAGAACCCAACGTTTTGCCTCGTAATCAAAACTTATCTAGACGGAAATGATCACGGCAATGAAAAAAAACTGAATATTTGAACATATCATGTACATGAAATGTAGAAGACTATACGAAGGAGCTACAATAAACAAGAATAGCCATGGATATACCTACGGAGAATAAAAAGAACGGAAATGACATTACAACACAATGGGCTAATACATTCATATTTATAGTGGGATCCCAAAGATCAGTCGAGCAACCAAAGGTGTTTCAATACTAATTAACGAGAAATGCACGAAAAACCTTAAGAACCGGCAAGTAAACAATGAGAGGATCGTGACAGTTGAACTATAGCCTTAAAAAAGATGTCCTACAACAAAATAAAGATTAATCCTTCGGTCATCTTAACGACGCAATAACAGAATTGGAGGAGCAACGTGAATGTATCTTGACTAGTGGCCTCTGTGCCAGAGTGGGTAGTAAACTAGAAAGTAAGGTGATCGGGAGATATGGTGAGCAAGATGTAAATAGCAACGGCGAAAAACTGATCGAAGTATTCACATACATGACATAAAATGCAATTGAATTGTTGACTAATAATTAGACCACTGTATCAAATTGTATAGTGGTCTTGAACGTGAAAAAATCTTCATTTCACTTAACACTGGATTAAACACACAATGTACAGAAGATACTACAAAGGAGAGAATACCGACAATTTCATTAATGGCTTGTACGAACCCAATATCAAATAACTATATCAAAATCTACTAAATCAAGAACGAAATGATGAATATATACGGAACAAAACTCCTTCTGTTTATAGACATAATGCATAACCCCTGCATCCCTGCATTTAGCAGCAACGGAGGCCGAGTGCAGAGATCTGCCATCAAATAAATCAGACAATGGAATAATGTGGAACGAGGAACTATAAAATCATAACAACAAAAAGTAGCACACATTTTAGAAATGGATCAACTATAAAAGCACGAATGATAAACTGGTGTATAAAGGCGAAGAAGCCAAATACAAAATAAAGGTTACAAAAAATAAAAACCAAACGTGGAAGGAAATGTGCAACGAAATCAACTGCTAGCGAGGGGGGGGGGTCAAGATCATCAAAAGCTTAGAGACTATTGAAAAGCTTAAGAGCAGATACAGCAAGCAAGACTAACATCCATCCCATACAGATAAGCACATGGAAACAGCAATATTCTAAGCAGCTTAAGGAAGACCGAACATCCTACCTCACGAATTCTTCACAGAAATACGAAGTTCAAGGTCAACCAATCTTTGTGGTCGAAAACATGATATAGGATGCTATCAAAAACATGACAAACAATAAGGCAGGTGAGCCGGAAGGAATTTCCGTCGAACTAATGAAATATGGGACCCATAAATTTGTTATGCATCTGAGGAACTCTTCAGTAGATATATAAATGGAGAGAAAGTACGCTCGATGTGGGAAAGGGTATGGATCGTTCCTATTCATAAGAAGAGAAGAAGAGAATTAGGTTCGAATGAAATAAAAGAATAAGCAGGTTTCCGAGTTCGTCGGTCATGCCTGGATCATAATTTAGGCTAAGTCCAACCGAAAGAGAAGAAAGTGGTTAGCCCTGAAGAATGGCATATTCTGTATGTGGATCTAATCAAAGTGTATGGCATCGTTTCCGTTCAAAAACTATGGAATATACTGGAAAAATGTCGAATAAATAACACTGCAGTAATGGCTATTAAACAGCTGTTCAATCAACCGACGGCGACGCCTAGAATCAAACAAGGAACTGAAATATCAGAAATCGTCCCACGTTATTCAAAATTTACCTTAATGAAGCTCTAAATAATTGAAGAAGAGCATTGTGGAATGATTTAATATTTTTAAATCAAATTTCGACAACTGATAATTTTTGTAGAACACGGTGACTATTTTTGAATTCAGCAGGTTCGAAAGTATCCATATCGAAACAGAACCCGTTTTCTTTTCTCGAAAAACAGAAAAAAATATAATCGATATAAAATTTTCGTAATCTTCCCTAAAAAATCGAAAACTTTTAATTATCGATGAAAATGTGGTTACGTTTACCAAGAAAATTGATAGCATAGATGGCGAAAAAATTATTAGTTTTTCTCTAGTTGATTCGGATTTCCAGTTTTCCCAAAAATTTTCCAAATAAAATGTTCAAAATGGCAGACCCTCGGAAAATCACTTTTAAAGTTTACTAAATAGGATAGAAAACTGCGGTATTCACTATACAATACGGAACGAATTACTCTAAATGCTAAAATTATCAAGCCGCTATATTATATTATTATGTCGCCTATATAGGCGCTCAAAAATGAGTTAAAAATATTGCAAAAAAACTGTAATACATTTTTTTAAATCATATTTCGACAATTGATCATTTTTGTAGAACACGGTGGTCATTTTTGAATTCAGCTGGTTCCAAAGTATCGGTATCGAGTCAGAAAATGTGATTTTTTCCGAAAAATAAAAAAGAAATTATAGTCGATATAAAATTTTCGTGGCCTTCCCTGAAAAAATCGGGGAAACATTTTCGATATTAGCAAAAAATTGTTTACCAACTATCTTGATAACGTAGATGACGAAAATATTATTAGTTTTTCTCTCGTTGATCCGAGTTTCCGGTTTGTTACTAAAAATTTCCGAAAAAAAATTTCAGAATTACAGACCCTCCGAAAATCACGATTCAAAATTTAACTTAATAGGGAAAAAAGAAATTTCATGGTCAAAATTATTTCTTCGAGAAGGCAACCATCTCATACTCATATACATATATAATACTATATATAAAAGCACATGGATGTGAGATATGGCAATTAACAACAGGTTTAGAACGAGGATTCTTGCTCTTGAAATGGACTTTTGGAGAGGAGCGACTGGAAGTCCTACGATGAAACTAGTTAGTTTATCCATTAGAGAAAACTAATTCAGATTCGTCGAATTGTAGATAATATGTACAAGGAGAAATATAAAGATTAAACTTCGTAATACCCAGCCCATTTGAAATAATCATTTTTGATTCAGCAGAAATATAAAACACATACAAAATAGCATAATAAGTTTTATATGAAAAAAAAATTATTTTCTATTCTTTGGATTTATGCTAGTTCAAAACTGCTTAATTCACACAGTTTTTGATTTTGGTTTATCATTTTTATACATCTTGCTGTGACGCTCTATCACTAAAAAATGATATTCTCAAAAGTAGGTGTTCTTAGCCCATTAGCACATAAAGATTATAACAGCAAAAAATTGCAATTTTTTTAAATGAATTGGTTATTTTCATTCCAAATAATACAAAAAAACATCAGTTTTTGGTAAAATGAAAGTCATTCGATATATCGAATTATATGCCCGTACTTAGCTACAAACTTTTATAATTTATAAAACATATTTTTGGATGTAGTCCGACTTCACGATTGGTGCAAATAAATTTGCTTTTGCATGCTTAGGCCGATAATTACTTCGTTCCATCTAACGTCCTTCAATGGATGAATATTATATGGCTTGTAGCTTTGATTTTCCCATAAGCAGGCATACATTTGTAATAGAAGTATTAAATAAATAACAAAACGTCAGCCTTTGTCGCATTCCGGTACTATAAGCTGCAGTTCGCTGATCCATCCCTTCCATATATTTGGAGTAATGTGGAAATACTTGTCAAAAAGAATTAAAAACCTTGATTTTCCAGAATCTGCGCAGCTTAACACAGTATCGTCTCCAATTCCAAATGTTTTTCCCTTGATCCTCTTTCCTGTACCGTTACTCGTACATAGAGCTCAAATTTTGAAATCGAATCTTAAGGTGGGAACAGACTAAGCAAACATTGTTGAACAACAGTTGAGCAACAGTTGATTAGCTGTTGGCGAACATAAACGTGCTGGAAGTTGACGAAGTGTTCGGAAACATCGACCTACCTAGTTGTCTGCTGGTAACTTGGTGTTCGTTCAGTAGGTCGCAAAATGTTTATATCCAAACTAGTGAGAAATGTACAATTCCTGTATTCCTTGGCCGTATTTTGTGGCACTTTCACCACATTCTCTCCTAAACTGGGTCTACAGAACATTCCATTTTCGCTCAATTTCTGCTCGTGAAATCCCTTAAGCCTCATTTTGGGGATTCCATATATTGGGATAACCTCTTATAAGTTCGATCAAGCTTATAACTTGCTCTTCACTTCAATAGTGAGACATTTTTAAAAAACAACGGATGCTTACTGAATTCTGCATATACACGTATTGTCTAGAACGCTACAAATTTCTGCGTTGCACGTACACACTGGCGATGCTGTTGGCGCACTGTTGAGCGACATTTCCTTTGAAGCACGATACACATGTGTATCGTGCTTTGAAGTACCGCCTCGGGAGCGAACATCGTACAACAGATCGTCAACAGCTGCGCAACAGTTGAGCAACACGTACACACTGTGCGAATTCCTATGTTGCCCAACTGTGGCTCAACTGTTGTTCAACAATGTTTGCTTAGTCTGTTCCCGCCTCTATAGGTTTGACTTTGTGTGGCATAATGCCTACTAATGCCTACCATAATACTTTGAGGCTACCATGGTACCTGAAATATTTATTTAGATCGGTAATCAATAGGCGAAGTTTAAATAACTGGTCTTCAGGATCAATTGTCTGATATTTATTTAGATTACTTAACATTTCTCAAAATGTGTTTAAATTTATTGAGTCTCATACTCTCCTGCAGTCTTTTTGGTACGTCCGCGTCCTTTCGATTCGACCAGTAGATGCTTTTATTAGGATATTTGACATATCCTCACAGCAAAATTGCTCGAAGAAATATGTGCATTTCACCTAAAATCTAATTCGAATTTATATTTTAGTCTATACAAGTATTTTGCCAAGTATCTCTTCAGCCCAAAATAGTTTTAGAAGTTTTAAAGAGGTGTCAAATTTGGAAATTCTTTTAAATCAAGTTATACTACGGATTTCGTATTTATGTCAAATTGAGGTGGCGATTTTCTGCATTTGATACTTTCTGTTCACGTTTTGGTCCATTTTACTTTGTTAGTTTTGCAATATTTAGATAGCTAAAGTCAAAATCATAATATACGGTAGTAACCTTAGATATGCTTTGCCTTTCTCCTGCAATTTTCATATTTTGTGCACATGTGGAGTTTTCGCTAAGCTCGGTAGAATAGAAATTATTCCTATGCCCCACTTTTTAACCCCTTTGTTATCTTACATTTTTGGAAAGTTGAAAGTCGAATTAATAATAGTCGGGCAGGAACAGAAGGGAAATATATCTTTACACCATACAACGGTGCCTCAATCGTTCCCATGGACAGTAAGCCATCCACGGGCTATTTGAGAATTCTGTAAGCGTGAAAAGTCTCAGCCCTCAATAGTCAATATTTTGAAAACAATTTTAAAATTATTTTAAAAAATAAAAAATCTTTTCGGCATTCAGCTTTTAAATAATAGAATTTGGATTTACCCGGGACTTTTTGAGAAATTCAGTATAATTAATATTATCTTCATCTAATATTTTTGAAAACCCAAAAAATTTTACACACGTTGCATGCAATAATTTTACAAGAAATTAAATTAACAAAGCGTCGCGGCCGTGTAAATATCTATCTACAATTAAAAATGGCTTCTCCTTTAGAATGTTAAGAATTGTAGTTTTTATAGCCTTCTAGTATCCTGAATATAACCCTAGATGATTCTTGGACCTACTTTAGGACGGGATAATCTGGTCAATTTACAGATTCAGATTGCACAGTCTTTATAATACCCATTTATTTTGAATACATCTTTAATTCTTTAATCTTAATATATGGTTTATTAAAATATTACTTACCGAGATACGATTGGCACATTATTTTTTAAAACCGTTAATATTTTTAAATGACACCACATAAAAAAGTTAAAAAGTTGTTTGATACTCTTATGATTTTATTGAAAATAAACCTTCTTAGTTTCAACCCAGAAGTTTTTTAGAAGAATAGAAAACTCGTAAGTTAAGAGTTTTCCAGAAATCACTACTTTTTGAGCCACTATATAGATATGCCTAGGCTTAAGACAACTTTAGGCTCTTATATGGTAAACAGCGCTAATCACATATTTCGTCGTATTCGTTTTTCTTAAATGAAATATTAAATTTTAAAATTTGTCGAATATAATTTCAACATCTTGGGGTTTCCGTGAGTTTCAGGAACCTTCAAGAAAAGTTGAAAATACATGCTTTCCATATAATATGGACATAGAGTAGAGAAATATATTTTTTTGTTCACATTTTAAGTCAGAGTTAAGTTGGGAAAATGCTTCCGTTTAGGTTTATACTTGCTAGTTATGGAATTGTCTTCGTTAGGATTAGTTTGGTTTCATTTAGGTATTTAGGTCAATCTTACCCTGGAATTGATTGCCTTTGGCTCCACAAATGATTAAATTTGGTTTGAATTGTTATAGAGCCACTTCGGCCCAGGCTCAAGGATGTAAACTGCACAAGTGCAAGTTTAGTGACCCTAATGAAATGTGTACCTATATTTATTCGATTCGATATCAAGCCGGATATCGTTTTCAAGAAAAGCAAAAAACTAAAAATGAAAATGGTTAGCAAACAGAATAAAACAGTAAAAAGCTCTTGCAGATTGTCAGGCTTTGAACTGACTTTGACAAGATGACAATTATAATCAAGAATGAATCCTCCACAACAATATAGAACATATTTACGTTTAGGTCAATATTACACTCAATCCCCTACACATGCAGCTTTATACCTTTCTATATTTATTATTATTTAGTTAAAAACGTTATTTATTTTAACGTTTCGTGCGTTATGCTAAAATTCTTAAATGTAATTCAGACTAAAACGAGGTTAAGTGGTCGCCATTTAGAAATCACCGTAGCTGCATTTCTGCAGCCTAGCTAAAAGGGTTCAACTCCGAAAATAGTAAAAAAAATGTAAGCGCACTTTTATTACTGTTAAGAGGAAATATATTTTGATTTTTCTATAGCCATTTGAATAAGGAGTTATTACTCGCTGATCCGTCCATTTTACTAAAAATTCACTGAATGTCAATTTAGTTCAAAATCATTTTTGGTAAGTATATATA
>MU181930.1:1146327-1174569 GCA_016904865.1 Pissodes strobi | reverse complement strand
ACAGAGCAATGTCAGGAATATACCAATTCCTGGTTGGAGACATGTCTTGAATCGCATCAAGCTCAATGCTCCATGTCCACAATGAAAACACAACGAGAAGAATGAGACTCATGAAACCTTCCACCGATAGTTTCGTCCGTTGGGGACTCAATCAGAGAAACGTGTGTGGGCTTTCACCCACGAGAACCTGACTATCTGTGAATGGTACTGATACCGTTGGCTGAGCAGTCAACGCTGATGAACCTACCGGAACCGGAAAGAAAACATTCACCAGCCGTCACTCGAACCGAAAATGCTCCATTGTCTGGACAAGCCCCGTGTTGGGCTATATGTGATAAGATTGGATCAGCAGAAACAACTACTACGAGAGCTAATACCCCTACCGGCATTGAATTATACTGCTGATTCCGTTTTCTCAAAGGATAAACATGCGATGTAATGATTTATACTACACCCAGAGCAATGTCAGGAATATACCAATTTTTGGTTGGGGACATGTCTTCAATCGCATCAAGCTCAATGCTCTATGTCCACAATGAAAACACAACGACAACAGAGACTCATGAAAACCTTCCACCGATAGTTTCGTCTTTTCGGTACTTATCAGAGGAACGTGTGTGGGCTTTCGCCCAGGACAACCTGACTATCTATGAATGGTATTATTACCCTGATGAACCTACCGAAAGAAGACATTCACCAGCCGTCACTCGAACCGAAAATGCTCCATTGTCTGGACAAGCCCCGTATTGGGCTATATGTGATAAGATTGAATCAGCAGAGAAAACGGAATCAGCAGTATAATTCAATGCCGGTAGGGATATTAGCTCTCGGAGTAGTTATTTCTGCTGATCCAATCTTATCACATATAGCCCAACACGGGGCTTGTCCAGACGATGGAGCATTCTCGGTTCGAGTGACGGCTGGTGAATGTCTTCTCTCAGGTAGGTGCATCAGGGTATCGATAACATCATAGATAGTCAGGTTCTAGTGGGTGAAAATCCCACACACGTTTCTCTGATGAGTCCCGAAAGGACGAAACTATCTGTGATAGGATTTTCAGGAGTCTCACTCTTGTCGTGGTGTTTTCATCGTGTACATGGAGCATTGAGCTTGATGTGATTCAAGACATGTCTCCAACCAGGAATTGGGATATTCCTGACATTGCTCTGGGTGTAGTGTTAACCATTACATTGCATGTTTATCCCCAGAGAAAACGGAATCAGCAGTATAATTCAATGCCGGTAGGGGTATTAGCTCTCGGAGTAGTTGTTTCTGCTGATCCAATCTACTCACATATAGCCCAACACGGGGCTTGTCCAGACGAGCAGACAGAGCTAATTTTTCTTATATTAGATTTTCACATCTTAAAATTTTCTTACTTAAGGTTCATTTTATTCTATATATATCTATGCTTATGATTATGTGCCTAGCATTTTCATTATTTCCTTTTCTATGCATCCTTCGCCTTTAAACACACATTACATAAACATATTTTCCTTATATACTTCTTCCATTATTTCACCTTATGTATACTTTTCACTTTACATAAACAACTTTTGCTTATATATTTTCTTAATTATTTCAACCTATGTATGCTTCTTCTAACTATGCCCTTCTTGAGCTTCTATGGTACCAAAATTTCTGCTTAGACTTCGTCAATGTCAGTCAGCTATTTTAGCCCAAGCTCAAGCTTTTAAACCTAAATTCTTTGATGTGGCTTTCTCATTTGGATAATCTGTTTTTGCAATTTTATTTGGCAGGAGAACACTTTACTTTATAAATCTTCCTTGTATACACAGTTATAATTTCCTGTATATACTCTCAATACACAGTGTCAATAGCACCTCAGTTTTTTCTGCTTTTCTCGATACCTATAATCATGCAACTGGTCCAATTACTTCTGCTTTACTATATATCTTCACATCTGCTTCAACGGTTAATTTTGCATATATAGTTTACTAGATTTCTCACTAATATTTAGCCGCTAAATGTCAATATACATTTTCTGTTACGTTTGGGTTGTATACTATATTCGACTTCTTCTTTTATGTCCTATATATGATATTATATGTTTTTCTATGTTGTACTATATATTTTGTCTATTTTTATATATACAGTTCATTAACCTCCTAAGTGTTTTTTTTTCTATATACTTGTCTTATTAACACTCTGGTTTATATTATGCTTAGTTACGTTAAATTGCTTCTTCTGGATATATTTTGTGTTTCACTATATACATGTTATTAGTTTCTTTATTTATATATTAACCTCCTAAGTGCTTTGTATATATAATTTTCTCTGAGCACTTGGGTTTTATATTACATTTATTTACAATTGTGACTTTTCCTCCCACCTAATGTTTGTGTTTGTCTTAGTTTCTTGTAGGGTGATCTCAAACCTTAAGTTCCAAGGGTTGGAACAAGCCCCTAGAAACTATAATATCTTTTATCTCAAAAAAGTATTTGCTGTTTTGGAAAAAAAACCGAAATGCGCCAACTTTTGTTTAAATGGAATTCCATTTTTATACATATGTGAGAGATTAATTAATGCAGCAGAGTAATCTTAACACTTAACATGAAGAAAGTCGAGAGTACGGGTTACATAATAATATAGGAGCATTCCAAACAGTTACGTTCTAAGTTGAGTGTTTTGGATTCTACAGCCTTTAAAAGCGTGAAAAATGTCAAGAATTCGAAATTAGTTGAACTTACGCATATAGGTTTTTCTATATCGAAAACCCTAAAAAACTCATAGTAGCTGAAAACGCAATAACATCTTGGCCATATAATTTTAGAAAGCAAAACTTTGGTCTATACTTCTACTTCTTGAAGATACCAGTATATTTAAAATTGATTTTAAATTATAAATTTTTATAGATCTTACACCTCTTATTTGAAACTAAGTCTATTTTGCGCTTCTTAAAAACTATGGGCAATTCCAAAAAATTTTACACACCCTGTGTAAACAAAATTATGATTTACGATCCTATAATGCACGGGGTCTATCCGGAATCGTGGTATCTAAACCATAAGTTTCCGTAATCTAGGGCTGATCGTATGACGAAAAAGAAATAAATGTTTAGCAGAAAGCCGTCTGATACCCCATAAAGCAAAAAACCACCTCCATCAATACCGGTCTGCCCTTCAAAAAACACTATCCGAGGATAAATTTTGATTATCCGGAGCCGGAGGCGAAATACAGCGGGCCGCCGAAACGTTACCTTTCCTAAATGTGAGCCATTTATACACGCATTAGAGTGAGACAGGAAGATAAATATCGGGCTCGTTTTCATTTGTCAACGGGTAAGAGGTCTTTTTGTGAAAAGTGGAGTCCAAGTTTTCAAAATGCTCGCGCTTGAGAGGCGAAATTTAACTTATAACATTGCAACTGATTGAAGATTAATGTAAATCAAACAACACCATTAAATAAAAACTTATTATTAGCATAAAACTATATTTCATAAATAAATCAATAATATTTACAATAAGATTAAATAATATCGTTATTGGTGAATGTATTGGAAACTGATGCAAGAATGCTCCAGACACTAAATGACAGATTCGATTCTGATGCTTACGGAAAGAAAATCAGAAGAAAAAAAAGAGTTTTAAATGAAGAAAAACAATTGATAATCAGGTGGGAGGACACTAATTGACTGGTAAATAGGAACTTAAAAAACACATTTTTTTACCGTGCGACAAAAACAACCTAATCCAGAATTATCTTATTACATTTTGAGATATGAAAAGTAATAAGCGGAAGAAAAGAAACTAATAATTTTTGACGAAAAACAGATCTTTACCGCAACAACTGCTCAAAATGTCTACAGGTTTGCTGCAAACACAGATTAAACTACATGAATGCAGTGGCGTTCCGTCCCAGGAGGCAAGGGGTGCGACGCACAGGGGGGCCAAGCCAGGAGGCGGCGTTTTCTTTCTTTCTTTTTAAACGAAAACCATAAAGAATTAACAAAAAATAAAACTGAAAAAAATTTACGCCCACCCTTAATTCATCTAAAGAAACGCGGAGCTCCACGCGTATGGCGGCGGGCGTCGCGTCGTGTTCGCAATAGTTCGCATCACAGCAGGTTTGCAGGATACTTCTTACTTCAGGAAAATTCTTGTTTTGCATAAGAATCGTCTTTGGCTCTATGCATCACATTAACAATAGACTAGAAGATTCACTCCAAGTCACGTCCTCAATATTTCCCTCCTGGCCCCGCCGCGGAACCTGGCGAAATACTGGCTAACCGCTCAGGCCTCGCCCCACGTTTCATCCCGTTTCGTCTCGTCTAAAGTCTGGGGTCTCGCATTTGTAAATGCTACGTCAAAAGTGCCGACTGAGAGTGAACCTTCTAGTCTCTTATGTTCGGTGACTAAAGTTTCTTTATTCGACCCGTTATTTGTTTTCAAAGCTGGCAATGCCAAAGTATGACGTAGCTTCATACCGTGTACAACGATAAGAGCAAGTTATTAGCTTTCCGATTATGTTACAGGAGAACGGAGATACGAGGGGCGGTCCTAAAATGCAATATTTTCAATTTCGCCCTGTATCTCGAAAACGAAGCGGGTGTGAAAATTTTGTTTATACCGTCATTTGAACCTATTTCCTGCGAAATATGACATCGCGTGCACAATGTTGCCAAAATGGAAATGTGTACCCATATCAAAAAAATAAAATAATATGTCCAGATAGTTTACTGAAATTTCCGGTAACAGTTTCATATTTTTCTTCTCTTTATGAGTATGTATGATGAAATAGACATTTTAAAACTAAATCCACCAAAACTAACCCAAACCAATTCAAACTAACCGAAATGATTCAAGCCTAGCTGCGCGCAACCTTCAGTACTAGACTGTACCTGCTTAAACCAACCGAAACCAACCCAAACTAACCAAAGCTAACTCAAACTAATAGAAATTTCGTCGCGCGAGATTGTACTGCCTTAAACGAAACGCAACTAACCATAGCTAACTCTAAGTATCCCAAGCTAACCCTAACTAGCCCAAGCTATCCCAAATTAATGGAAATGATTGCAGTCGGGCTTTCGCGAGGTCGTAACCAACAAAAACTAACCCCACACTGAATTTTTTTTTATTTGATCCAAATAAAAATTATTCAATCAAATATTTGTTTGATAATCGCCAAACAAATATTTGTTTGAATAAAAAATAATATTTATTTGATTTATTTTTAAGATTTTCTTTGTTCGAAATAAATCTTTATTGCGAACAAACGATATGATTTTATAATCGTTGTTCATATCAAACAAAAATAACTTTAAAACAAATAAAATTATTTTGATTCAAATATCAGAAATTATTTCGTACAAATACCAAAAACATTGGTTCAAATACCCGACCTAATTAAATTAAAACACAAAGCTTTTGGAACAAATATAACATATATATGTTCTAAAACCTTTGTGTTTTGACTGAGATCTGAGGCATATTTGTTCCAAAAACTTTGTATTTTAATTTAAATAGGTCGGTTATTTAAACCAATGTTTTGGGCATTTGTACGAAATAATTTCTCTTATTTGAATCAAATAATTTTTATTTGCTCAAGCCTGTTCAAGTGTTCAATGTTTCGTGTTTGTGTTGGTGATGACTTAAATAAAAAAAGAAATTTTGGCTGTTGCAAATATGTGTTGATCTTTCTCAAAGGACTATTTATTGACATTCAGTTAGATGAGTGGTTATAGAAGTCGGTGTCATTAGCAAATAAAAAAAGCTATAACAAATATGTAGCTTTAAAAAAAACACTGTTTTTATTCTTAAGACGTATTTAGGTTTCACCGAGGGTTTCACGTTATAGCTGAAATAAACTGTATGTCTTAGTTTTCTTTTAATTGCTAAAGAATCCAAAATCCGAACCCTATCTAACCCCCCGATTTGTAAATGGTATGTCAGAACACTTAACTTTTAATTACCAAATTCATGACAGGAACAGTTGTCCACAGTAAATAAAATAAAAGTTTAAAAGGGATATCCAAGAAACATTTTTATTCAAAGGTATTAAAAACAAAGAACAAAACGAGTATTCCCAAAATATAAATAAAAAATATAATCAGAATATTTTGTCTCTGCTTATCACTGGTTTTGAAAGCTAAATCATTTTTATAATGACAAAAACTATTATTATTGGCTAAAAACAACTTTTTTCTAAACACTAGATAGGAACATAAACATATTATGGGATAAGTTGTACTACTTATTAATTTTAACGGTAACTCCCTAGTTTTTATAAAAAATATTAAAATTCTAAAGTCCATAAAATTTTTATCATATAGAAATAGTGAAAGGCAGTAACATTTTACTTAATTAAACTAATAGGACATACGAGATCCAGTATAATGAGCATTGAACGGAAATAGCACAAGATTGTCACCGATTCCATTGTTAGTAACGACACTAAATCGATTTCCATCAAGCTACGCTAAAAATAAAACAACAATGACTAAAACAAAAAATAATAGGAACAAAATAATTGTGACTGTTGTTCATGATGCTATTTGAATAGCATTCTACATTGTTTAAAAGGATATCTTATCAATTTAACTAAAATAATTATATTTTTTTAAATACTATTAGATTTAATCGAAATAAAAAACAATTTGCTTCAAAACTATACTTCCATGGATCAACCATTTATTTATTCAGATTGAATAAATAGGGCCCTGATATCAATTCATATTATATTATGTAGGTACAAAAACGAAAAGGACGCCATTGAACTTGTACAACGTAAAAAGCAAACATAATGAATCAAGATCGTACGCCAAACTGCCCACTATTGTAGGCGTATATCGCGTGAATTTATCTGCATTTCTAGGTAGTCATAGCAGAAAACAATTTTTAATTACTAGTAAAACTCACGTCATTTTGATTATGAGAGAACGCTTCTTATTTACAAACGATTAATTATGTACCTAACTAAGTAATATAATAAAAACGTAACTTACCTTGAAATGACGGCACAAATGACCCAAGTCCCACTGAATTAATGTATTTTCTATCACAAATACTAAAAAATATAGCGACCTTGGGCGGATACACTCTATAAAATCTCCCTATAGGACGGCAGCAGAAATGAAACTGAAAACTGAACTGAGAAGGGGGCTGGAGGAGCGTAGAGCGTCGACGCGGCTGTGCACCTGCTACGAGTTGTACGAGACTCGGATGAAGTAATAATATTTGGTCCAATATTCACAATCTTAAATTTAAAGCATCCCTTATTTGTTTTAAATATCGGAGAGGTTTCGTATCTTTAAAGCTTTAAAGCGAATAAATACGTGTTTAAAATGGAAAAAGTCTTACTATCGCAAGGCAAAGAAATAACAAAGAAAAATCAAGCACGCCCAATCATTAAAGAAATTTTGTTTAATCTAAATAATTTTTATTTAAAGCAAATAAATAAAAACCAAATAAATATTTATTAAGGTTTTTTTTTCCAGTGCAGGCATGACCAAAATCAAGAGAAAAAAAAACTTAAAAAATATTTACATTCCAGGACTGAAGCCGATAACTCATAAATCTTATCTTATACAATACGTAATTATATTTGCGCAAAGCAACGTAAAGTATATAATATTATGTGGCAACACTGTTGAAATCATAAATTTAAATTTAATTTTTCGCCAATGTCAAACAGTCATGTCAGGCACAGGACTGGCGGCATATATTTTATTCTTAAGGATCATAACGAGGCCTACCGCCTGACGGGTCCTGGGCTGCGCGCGGATCACAATGTTTACATAAACACATTTCTGACAAATATGGTCCAGGGGATCGCATTCAGTCGGCCTCGTGGCTTCGTGGTTATATGCTCTCTTTCTGATACGGTGGCGGCCCGGGTTCGATTCTAGTGGCAAGACATTTTTTTTGAATTATGTTTGTAAAACGTTTTTCTTCTTGATTTTGGGCATGCCTTGAGTTAGCATTGCCCCGGAGCGAGCAAAGCGTGCGGAGGGCATTTCATGAAGTGAAAAAAAGAAATACAAATGTAAACGTAAACATTGTGATGCGCGCGGCCCAGGGATCGTCAGGGGGCAGGTAGGACTCGTTATGATCCTTAACAATAAAATATGTGCGGACAGGCGTAAAGAGCTTCCCGAATGAGTAGCTTCAGTGAACTTTGGCAAGCCAGTGATTTATTTTAAAATATATAAAGCTTATTTAAAGCTTTATATATTTTAAAGCTTATTTTGTAATAGCCACGATTTTAAGAATGAAATTTTCTATCTGTACTAATAACTATTATGTGCATACTATTTTCGGATTGTGAATGCAAATAATATATGGTACGTTATTATTCTTTTTCCGGGTCTAGTAAATATTATAAACTCAACCATTTCGGGTGTTTTTTTTTTCAATTTTAATCGATAGCTTATAAGTTCACGACCCACAGAATTGTTCACGTTTCTTTGGTTTGTTTGAAAGCTTACCTTAGATAAGTAGAACAAATTAGGACACAAAAATCGGTGGATCATATACACTTTTGCTTTAAAAAAAAGTATAAATTAAGTCCAAAAAATAATGTTTTTCTTGATTTTGGGTATGCCTTTAGTTAGTTTTGGTTAATTCCTGTTGGTTGAGCCCCAGGAGGGAGCGGAGGGTCATGCGCAAAGTATAATATTAGTAGAATGATAAAAAAATACTAAATTAAATATACTTACACAAATCAAATATATTATGGCAACCAGTTGCTAAAATTTCCTTATTTTTCGCGTCACACCCGGGAAAGTAGTAGCAAAGAAAATTCTATCGTAGTAGAATTTTCTTTGGTAGTAGCGAAAGTTCGCCGTTCTACGTCAATTAACCACAAAACTCGAACTTTGGGGGCTTTTTTTCGGCTAAAATACACCCCCTTTCTAGTGAAAAAAAGAAAATTGCGAAATTCCGTGGGTTGTGAAGTTTACCAGACCCGTCAAACTGAGAAACGTACCATTTTAATTTAAAATCATTAGAATTAAAGAATAAATCCGGCAATACAGCCTTGTCTGCATACCTGCCCTGCGCCGCGCCGTCTGCGATATTTCAATAAAAACAAAATAATACATTGCAAATTGAAAGTCCGCAGACAAAAGAAGTAGTATTTACAGCTGTTTTTTTACAAGTTTTTAATAATTATTTAAAAAAAAATAGAGCGAGTCTGCGAGTACTCGAGACACTGATGTGTAAACATCTCGGTAAACATATCCCATATCGACATCATCGACATGAAAATGTAATGCCACCTTAGGCCGCGTGACGCCTAAATATAGGCAACCAGTTACTTGTAAATGGCTTTAGAAAGAACACGTTTTACACTAACGGTTACAGACAGCCTGCAAACACATTCCCGTCACAGATACCGCCTGACGTGCGTTGTTTAATGTTTATATTTGTAACGTTTGCATTAGAATGTCTAATATTACACCTCACGCATAACCCTCCGCTCGTTTCGCTCGCTACAGGGTGGGCGCAACGAACAAAAACTAACCAATACTAAACCAAGGCATGCGCAGAATCAAGAAAAAAAACTTTTTACAAATATAACCTCAAAAAATTAAAAATAGGATTAAAACTAACCGCAATCAATGCGAGCGAAGCCGCGGGTAAAAGCTAAAAGGGTCTTCTGTCCTTTACTATATACTCTTGAAAATATCTGTACAAAATTTCATGATGATCGGCTGGCAGTTTTACGTTTCTTATATCGTGTGTGCAACCGGTTGCAGACACGACACAGTCTAGGAAACGTTGCGCACCGAAGCACTCCGATCCCTATACCATGTGTGCAACGCCAACTGTCACGTCTTTAGGGTCCAGCAAATTCGTTTGGAATGCTCTGGTGGTTGAGTAGTTAAGACCTCTAGTTCGGCGGCCCGGGTTCGATTCCCGTCGGTGTTTTTGTTAGTTTTTTAATATTATGTTTGTAAATAGTATATTATGTTAATTAGTAGGAAAAGCAAAACATTCCTGGACGATTACGGGGCTGCACGGCTGCGCCTCGGCCAGCAACACAGGAGTTCAGGAATGTGCTTTTCCTACAAGTTGCTCATACTATTTTTTATCCGATTGGAATTAATTGGAATAGGTATAAATATTACTCTAAATAATAACGGTGTTTTAAATTTAAACTCAACATAATATCAAGTTTTGAATCAAGCGAGCTTGGAGTTTATTACGTAACTACGGAAACCACAGCTAAATTTTGCTTATGCTAAGTTAGATCTGACAAATAAGGTATTTAAATAGGATGAAATGTTATATTCCCGTCCAAGGACGGAAATGTACGTACAGTAATTGCATGTTGCCAAGCAACGAATACATATACTGGAATCATGACTTTTGCGGTGAGAAAGCACATCGGAAAGGTATAGTTTTTCTTCCGGATAAAAAAAATTATTTCTTCATTTTGGGTATGCCTTGGGTTAGTTTTAGTTAGCTTTTGTTGGTTGCGCCTCCGAAGCGATTATCTACTCTCAGGTATTTATTTTGCGTATCAGTCACCCACTATTGCGTCTACTGTCTAGGGAACTTTTTTTCTTAATTTTGGGTTAGTTTGAGAAAGTCTTGGGTTAGTTTTGGTTAGCACTTGGTTACTTCTTATCAATTGTGCTCCTGTAGCGAGCGAAGCGAGCGGAGGGCCATGCAAAGCCATAATAATGCGCACAAGTTGCACACACGGTAGGGATCGGATTGCTTCGGTGCGCAATACGTTTTCTAGACTGTGTCTGCAACCGGTTGCACCGAGGGTGCACACACGGTATGGGGAACGCAAAAATGCCATCGGTTGAGTAGTTTATGCGTGAAAGCGTACGAAACAAACAAACACATTCGCATTTATAATATTAGTTATTCGGATATAATATTAGATAGGATTCTTTAATAATGCTTACTGGCAGCTTCAATCGGAGTGCATTAATTCACTGCACAAAATTCGACACGAACATATAATGCCACCAGAAATAACATCAACCTATGGACACAGCTTATTCACTACCAGCTAGTCATCTTGGGCTGCATCTATATTGATTTGGAAAAGACATTAACCAAAGTTTGCAAATTTTAGAAGAGGACCATGATTCAATAATGTTTTAAACTTCTGAGCATCTGAATAATACTATTGACTAGTTTTGACAGTTCGTTTAATTTAAAATATGTTTTTTATCGTCTGAAATCCGTTTAAAAACGATTTTAAATGGCAAAATTGTATAAATATGCGAAATTTTCCGAAAAAATTTCGGACTTAGGACGATAGTCGTGGCTTCGGACAAATTTGTGACGGATTTTGAAGCGAAAATTCATTTTAAATTCAACCGTCTATGAAAAATAAGCTGTGATGGATCCAAATACACTGCGAATATAATATAATGAAAATCTAATACCGCCCTAGCGGCCAGCTTTTTAGAAGCGCCGCGCCATTTGAGTTTTGAGTCGTTGCAATCGACAAGCGTCTGGCGATCAGGCGTAATTTTCGATGCCACAATGCTCAATGGCGAAACAAGGACGAAATATCGGAATTATCCATGTCTCTACGTTCTAGCAAAAGCCATAATAATACCAGAGTACAAATAATACCGAGTAGATTCACTCAGCAAAAATGGTTTCATGTTTTTGGATCAAAGGCAAAAGCCGCAGCACGGTAAAAAATTAGTTTTTACTCTACCTGCGGCATCGAGCAGTCTGTGAGGGGAGATTCAAAAAGTATTAGCTGATGCAAAATTATTTCCTCGGTTATTATTTGATACACGATATTTCAAAGGGCGATTAAGGTAATTTTTAATACGTGATTCAAATGAACAAAACTATGTAATAAAGTTATACAAAATAGTAACGTATACTAAATTCAAAAACATTATAAATAAAGATAAAACCGATTAAAATAATTTATTTGACAGTTTGTAACTTGATTCATCTATTAAAACATGTATAAAGCAGAAGGTTCAAAGTACCTGACAAATATTGTGGGAATTTAAATATAAAAATGACATATTAAGCTAGTAAAGTAAATTTATAGCTTCTTAAAGGTCTTAACAGTTTATTACTCGCGCTACGAGTATTATTGTCACATTTACTGCGAAATCGTCAGTTCACTACTCTAGCTGACTTATTTGGCGTCCGCTTTAACATGGCCAATTAACCGGGTGCATTTCTCAAGTGATTGGCTGCATTTGTGAGAATTTCTCTCATCGCGCTACGTTTGCCGTAGTACTTTGAACATTGAAAATGTTTCTGTTTTGCTGTTATGGGGCATCAAATTGCGAAAAAGTGCATGCTACATTTGGCACACATGATGTCATATGCGTGATGAACTACTAACCCAAACCAACCAAAAGTAATCAAAAGCACCAAAAAGAACTAAATGTATCGGAACAGATTAAAAAAATTAAGGTAAGACTAACTCAAATTATTCGAACTTTTGCAGCTAACCAAAACTAACCAAATACATTAAAATTGGTTATAACGTATCGGATCCGGTTCAAATTACTAAAATAAATTGGAACTAACTGAAACTAACCGAAAGTTGATTGAACAACTAACCAAAAGCACCAAAAAGGGCTAAACCGTATCGCGCAAATTAAAAATATTAAAGTAAGTTAAAATTAACTTAAATTAACCGAATTTTGGCGACTAACCAAAACTAACCGAAAACATTAAATTTGATTGTAACGTATCGGAGTCGGTTCAAGTGACCAACATGAATTAAAACTAACTAATTAAAGAAATGCCTTTTTAACATTATAATATTTTTTAACATAATTATCAACAAATGTAAAAAGGTGCGGATATGAAGACCTCAAAAATTACCCTCCACTTGTAGATAGGAAAATCTATTAATATATAACTAGCCATGACGTTGCGGTAAATAATTCTAACCTGTTCCGAATTGTTGTGCCCGTTCTTTCGCTTTTGGTTACTTTTAGTTAGTTTTGTTTAGCCGTTTAATTAACTTTCGGTTAGTCTCAGTTAGACCCTATTTATTTTAGTCATTTGAACCGACTCCGTTACGTTATAATCAAATTTAGTGTTTTTCGTTACTTTTGGTTAGTCGCCAAAGTTCTGCTCGTTTTGGTTAGTTTTAACTTACTTTAATTTTTGTAACCTATTCCGATACGTTTTAGTGCTTTTGGTTACTTTTCATTAGTTTTGGTTTGTCATTCAATCAGATTTATGTTAGTTTTAGTTGGTTTTTATATATTTTAGAATTTGAACCGGTTCCAATACGTTACGAGTATAATTAATTTTAATGTTTTTGGCGAGGTTTTTGGTTAATTTTAGTTAGTCGCCGAAATTCGGCTAATTTAAGTGACTTTCAACTTACTTTAATAATTTTAATCTATTTTGATTTATGTTTTCGCTTTTATGGTTACTTTTGGTTAGCTTTGTTGTTCAATCAACTTTCGGTTAATTTCAGTTAGTTTCAATTTATTATAGTTATTTGAACCGGTTCCAATACGTTATTATCAATTTTACTGTTTTTGGTTAGTTAAGGTTAGTCGCCAAAATTCGGTTAATTTGGGTTAATTTTATCTTACTCCAATATTTTTAATCTATTACGATACGTTTTAGCCGATTTCGGTGCTTTTAGTTTCTTTTGGCTAGTCATTCAATCAGCTTTCGGTTACTTTCAGTTAGCTCCAATTTATTTTACTCATTTGAAGCGGTTCCGATACATTATAAACAATTTAAATGTCTTTGGTAGAATTATGTCAGTCGCCAAAATTAGGTTAATTTGGGTTAGTTTCAACTAACTTTAATATTTCTGATCTGTTCCGATAGGTTTAATCTCTTAGTGCTTTTGGTTACTTTGGCTAGTTTTGATAAGTCGTGCAATCTACTTTTTGTTAATTACAGTTAGTTTCAATTTATATTAGTCATTTGAACCGATTCCGATACTTTATAACCAATTTTAACGTTTTTGGTTAGTCGCCAAAATTCGGTTACTTTGGGTTAGTTTCAACTTACTTAAATATTTTTAATCTGTTCCGATACGTTTTAGCCCTTTTTGGTGCTTTTAGCTACTTTTGGTTAGTTTTTCAATCAACTTTCGATTACTTTCAGTTAGTTCCAATTTATTTTAGTCATTTGAATCGGTTCCGATATGATATAATCAAATTTAATGTTTTTGGTTAGTTTTGGTTAGTCGCTAAAATTCCGTTCGTTTTGGTTAGTTTTAACTTAATTTAATTTTTATAACCTCTACCGGTACGTTTAAGCCTGTATTGGTTACTTTTGGCGAGTTTTGATTAGTCATTCAAACAACTTTCGGTGAGTTTCAGTTAGTTCTAATTTATTTTAGTCATTTTAATCGATTCCGATACCTTATAAATCAAATTTAAGTTTAAGTAAATAAACTAACACGATCTCACACGCGTATCATGTCATGTGTCAAATGTAGCATGCACTTTTTCACGATTTGAGGCCCTATACCTACTAGGATAATAGAAACATTTTCAGTGTTAAAATATAAGAGTTGCTTTAAAAACACAAAAGGTCATGTGAAAAATTCGCAATTATTAAAACATAAACGGATTTTTGCTCACGCTAGTGGTGACAGGCATTTTATTTTTGCCGTACTTGTTTTCTTTTCTCACTATTGTCTTTATCCATATTTAGGTAAATAACAAAATTTTAATAAAGACATATTTGTTAAACCGATTTGAAAAACTGCATATTATTCAAACATTATTATAAATCTTAACTGATAGGGTCTTTGGGGCAATGAAAATCCGTCACCCACTTTTGTAATACAATAATTATCCAGACAACAATATCTCGCCATAGTAGCGATCTTAATAATTATTTAATTCAACGCGACCCAACAGTACAGAATATCAAAGCGTTTGCACACTGACCGTAAATTCTCCCTCGTAGTGTAGCCACAACTGGCCGCGAACGAGATCGATCCGGAATCGCTTCGAAGGTAAAAACTGTCGGCGAAATTGGAAATTTGTCATGAGTGAACCTACCGTATATACTTATTTATACCGTGATAATACCTATTATTCGTTTCGCCATTGCGCATGTGGCAAAATTACGCCCGACCGCTAGACGCCTGTTGCAATCGCGGCCGTCCCGGATTAGCTTGCTCCTCAATGCGCACGGTTTATGATGTCACATCGGTTTACACATTCCGTCCTCACATTTCCGTCCCATTTGCCGAGATTTACCTTCATATCGCCGCGTAAGATGTTTACACATCAAAAATTACTCTCCCATGATTAGTTAATTTTAAAAGTGTCCATTTTAACGATAATCCTCCCAAAGAATATCAAAATAGCGTAAAATTTGCGGGTTTATAATATTTACCTTCACCCTTTTTTATTTTTTTGCTTTTTCTAACAAAAATGTTTCGTTCGCAGATTTTTACTCCCGAAGTACTCATGTATATTCGCAAATTGTTTACATCCGTGGGTGGTTAAGGTCACCAGAACCTAAATAATGTTCTTGAAGGATTTTAAACCTTGATATTTTGGTAAATCAATCGAGTTTTAAACGTACATGTAAGTACCTGATATGAAACAATTTAATGATGTACTTACCGGTTAGGTTCCTTGGGGAAACGATATATGACAGATAGGTTGTGTCGATTTTGTAAATTTTTTTTTCACTAGAAAAGGTGTGTCATATAAAGTAGTTTAAGCCAAAACAAAATCGGAGGTTCCGCCACATTTGAGTCGAAAAAATGCTACCAGAATTCGAGTTTTGACACAAATTTTCAGCACCACTTCACAAAATCACTAGAAATATAGACAATACACACCTGAAAATCAATTCTCAGGTGAAACTATTGGCTGTGTCTAACGCAATTCAGCCATTGAAGCCGCTGCATGATTTTGACGTTAGACACCTAGGCTGCATGCAGCCGCTTTTTAAAGCGGCTGCAAGAAAATCCAGCGAAATAATTTTCGCTGAATGCTGCCGACAGCGATTCAGCGCTACCGAATTGTAGGTTATATACGGGTTTGTTGTTTGTTTTATTTTGGATTGTGATATTGTGCAAGCAAAATTGACCTGCCAAAAAACGAAAAAGGTGGCAAGAGCTGATCCAGTGTAAAAAACTGTTTTACGTTCTTCCCTGTGCTTTCAAGGTTTATGGATGTTGTTTCGCCCATTTCCATGCAAATTCCTATTACGTTGTGGTCGGCAGTGCTTGATAAATTAGATACTTCATGAGTTACGGAGTTATATAACTCTGAAGATGTATCTTTCGTAAATAATTCCAAAATAAAATCGTTCATACTGAGAAATTGGTCAATTATTATTTTGTTTTGTTTGTACACAGTACAAATAAATTATGACAGTCGGTCGGACACTCCGCTCCACCTCAAAAGCCGTCTAACAGAATCGAAAGCGCTGAATGCAGCGCTTTAAATTCTGTGCTTTATCGCTGAATTGCGTTAGACACAAGCATTAACTTATTAACTAGCAGATATTTGCGTAGAACGAGAGGCTTCCGTTTCGCCCCGGTCCTAATTTAAAGCGACTCAGAGCAGAGTCCGATTTCCCATTAAAAAAAATAAATTTTACTTGTAACCAGGGTTGTTCCTAGAGGATATTTTAATGTGCCACTTTGAGGATAAAATTTGGTCATTTTACCACACGATTGTGCCAAAACTGCAATATTTGAATGACGTCGTTGTAAGGCTGACAGCTGACGGTAAACTTATAAATTAATACGAGATGTTAGTTAATTGAGTCGCATCATTGTTGCCAAACGTGTTACTGGTTATTTTATAAATAAAAATAATTATGGTTTTTATGATTAAATATGGTATTTAAAACATTTAATTAAATAACATATTTAAACAGTAGGCAGTTGAAATAAAGCGTATATTCATAAAAATCAAATGAAAGTAGATTCTCACAAAAAATAACAGAATAAATTCAACATGAAAATAGAAAAGCAAACTGCAAACATTTATTTCAAATCAGGTTTTACAAAACTAAATTAACATTTAGAAAAAAAACGTATGTACCTATGATCAAAAACATTTTTTAATTAAGCAGAAGCTTCGTCAACAGAAATATTTTAACTTTATATTTAATAAACATTGTAGTTGACCTCCAAGTCAGAGAGCCACCTTCATTTTTTCCTAAATCATCTCTTACTAAGAGAATAGCTGAGCAAGTTGAAATTACAAGTCTATTTCTTAGCTTAGTTTTAGATAAAGGAAGATCTGAAAACCCTCTTTCGGCTGCAGCAGAAAAATGTGGTAATGATAGAATTACTTTTACTGTCTTAATTAAATTAGAAAACATTGGTTTATTTCCCTTTGGCAACACTAGCTCGTACATTAATGCCAGATGACTTAGATGTCAGTGTCGTTTTTTGTCTTTGTTTGAATATATAGACAAATAGAAGAAACAAGTATGTATCCAAAAATTCACACTGCCTAAAATAGGGAATTACAAATAGTTAACGTGTATTTTTGATGTGTAAACATCTTACGCGGCGGTATGAGGGTAAATCTCGGCAAATGGGACGGAAATCTGTGGGCGGGGCGGAAGTGTGGGGCAAAAGTATTATTCCGATGCCCAGACGTTTAAAACAATATTGAGTCATAGACCTCTTCTAAAATTTGCAAAATTTGGTTGTTAACTTTCCCATATCAAAGAATGTCGGCCCAAGATGACCAGGTAATAGTAAAGAACATAGGACACTTTTAGCTTTCACCCTCGGCTTCGTTCGCGTTGATTTTTAACTATTTTAAACTTTGTTATTAAACCTAATTTTTTTTATGAACAAGCTAAAACGTAGAGGTAACGGCGATAGCACGTTGAAAATACCAGTTCTCGTCCGATCACTGAAATTAAGCAACGTCGGGCGTGGTTAGTACTTGGATGGATCACCGCTTGGGAACACAACGTGCTGCTGTCATTTTTTTACAGCCAATGTCGTTATAGGATATGTTTAGACATCAGTGTCTTGAGTACTAGCAGACTCGCTCATTTTGTTTAATTTTGGGCTTACCTTGGGGTAGGTTGTGTTAGTTTTATTTGGCTGCGCCCCCGGAGGGAGTGCAGCGAGCGGAGGGCTTTGCGCGAAGTGAAATATTGGACATACTTAAATAGTAAACAATGCCAGTAGCGTCTTCTCATAGCTGTCTGTTTTGACCTTTTCTCTTCGGTTCCACGAAGCGACCCGACGTTGGCCGAATTGGCAGGATTATCCATGTGTTCGCGGTACACTGGATTGCTTATAACCGTCTGATAGGTCAGTGGTTAGATAGTGTGTTTGTGATGCGAAGGTTGTTGGCTCGATCCCCGTCAGTGCCAAACTATGTTTTTAATACTTTTTTAGGTTATGTTTGTAAAGTTTTTATTCTTTGATTTTGGGTATGCCTTGGGTTAGTTTTGGGTAGCACTTGGTTAGTAGCGAGCGCAGCGAGCGAAGGGCCATGCGAATTAACTTAATTATTGCCGACATTCAGCAAGTCGCCGAAGGTCACCAGAAAAGATCAAAACAGACCGCGGTCTGAAGACGCTAGTAACAATGCCTTTCCTTACATTCAGTAAGTAATTATTTGTAATTCCCCATAAGAAAATGTGCAAATTTTGACAACGCCGTGCCAGACCCTCAGTTGATACAACGCCACCTACCTGCAACCGTTACCCGATCACACGTCAAAGCAGTTTTTTTCCAAAAAGGGGAGGGGCATAAACCGTGCATTCCAGTCGGCTGTGACAGTGCGCAACGGGATCGACGCAAACCATTCCCGCCAAAGACATTTATTTAGGTTAAATGTTTTTGATTCCCGCCATGACCACAAGACAGTTTTGTGGAGCTGCTTTTTTATATAGTAAGCTGTCTGTGCTAATACCTAAGAATATTGTTAACTTTTAATGTAAGCAGAGCCACTGCAATCATTATAATTGTGGTGAATAAGAAAAACGAAAGTGTGCAGTGTTTGAGTCGGCGAGTGTAACCTTTAAAAATTTTAATAATAAGTTTTGGATCGTTATTATCGTGTCAGTGGTGTGTTGTGTTCCCCGTATTTGGATAGAGGTGAGTTTCATTCTCACTGGGCAACAATTATAATTTACCGATCTATTATCCCATATTAAATCATATTGTTTGGATACCTATTAAAATTTTAGGTGACATAGATATCACTTTAGCGTCACACGTATTAAAATGTCAGAGATATACTAATCGTTAGTGCACACAATTATTTGACAATATCTGAAATAAAAATGCAATTATGCATTTTGTTTTTTAAATATTCGTGTTCAATGTTGGTTATTCTATACCTACTTATCTTATATTGTAATCACAGCTTATACAATAAAGCCGTGTCGCAAGAATGTTAATACGATTCGTGGCTGTGTCCACGGCACTCTCATTGTGCCGTACATGGCTATGTCGTAATCACAACCCACATTTTTCCATTTAATTATATAATAAAATGTGGATTTCCTCTATTAATTGTTAGTGTATTATCCATTTTTTATGAGGAAAACATCTTACGCGGCGGTATGAGGATAAATCTCGGCAAATGGAACGGAAATGTGTAAACCGATTCTAGCCGCTAGGGCAGTAATACGTACAATTTTGCCATTGAAAATCGTTTTTAAACGGATTTTAGACGATAAAAAAGCATATTATTATTTTAAATTAAACGAACTGTCAAAAGTTTTATTCAGATGCCCAGTCGTTTAAAACAATATTAGCCCTCTTCAAAAATTTGAAAAAGTTGGTTATTGACTTTCCAAAATCAAAGGATGTCGGCCCAAGATGTCTAGCTGGTACTGAATAAACTGTGTCCATATGCTAATGTTATTCTTGGTGGCATTAGATTTTCGTGGCGAATTTGTGCAGTGAATTAATTCACTCCGAAGCTGCCAGTAAGTATTATTAAAGAATCCTAACTAATATTATAAATGCGAATGTGTTTGTTTTTATTCTATGAACAAGCTAAAATATATAGGTAACGGCCATAGCACGTTGAAAATACCAGTTCGCGTCCGATCACTGAAGTTAAGCAACGTCGGGCGTAGTTAGTGCTTGGATGGGTGACCGCTTGAGAACACAACGTGCTGTTGTCATTTTTTTACGATCGATGTCGTTATAGGATATGTTTAGACATCAGTATCGAGTACTAGCAGACTCGCTCTATTTTTTCTTAAATATTTGTGTTCAATTTTGGTACAATACTCGCCTGCTGCGGCGCGACGAAGAAAGTTGTTCGCCTAGGAATTTGCCATTCCCCATGCCTGCTAATAGCGTCTACCCACATCAATTTTAAGCCTTCACGCATGCGTACGTATTGCCTTGGGTTATTTCGTTTGGTTGCGCCCACCCCACGATACACCTACACACGGTATGTCAGCGCGCATACTATACTTAATCTGTTTTCTGCCTAACGTGAAGTTACGTGTATCGCAGACTTTTAGGATGCGGACTATAATTTATTTTTTATTACGCATGCATCATAATCAACGATTGTCGCACGCTGCAGCGTGCTTAAAATGATGTTTATGATGCGCCTACTTTTTTAAAGATTGCTATAGAAACATTTGATCATGTCAAATGTGACAGAATAATATATTCGTCAATATATCCCTTAAGTTTAATATTTAAAACATTTTTAAGATTATGATGCATTCGTAATAAAAAAATAGCGTATGATATACGTGTATAAGAGGCCTTTAAAGCACTTGCGACTTACAAAACACTCCGCTGCGCGTCTTGTTTTGAAATATGTCGCGCGTGCTTTAAAGGCCCTCTTATACACTTATATCATAATATACTATTATTTGCGATTATTATTTTTTATTACGCATGCATCATAATCAACGATTATCGCACGCTGCAGCGTGCTTAAAATGTTGTTTATGATACTGTTTTAAAAGTTGCTACAGAAACATTTGATCATGTCAAATGTGACAAATTAATATATTCGTCAATATATCCCTTAAGTTTAATATTTAAAACATTTTTGCGATTATGATGCATTCGTAATAAAAAAATAGCGTATGATATACGTGTATAAGAGGCCTTTAAAGCCCTTGCGACTTACAAAACACTCCGCTGCGCGTCGAGTTTTGAAATATGTCGCGCGTGCTTTAAAGGCCCTCTTATACACTTATATCATAATATACTATTATTTGGCGGACAAAATAATATACTATGGGTAAAAAAGTTCCTATTTGTTTAGAGGATCATTGGGGTTCCAAATTCGTGGGGCGGCATCAAGAATCGTAAACTTTAACGGGATTGCTCAATCTCATAAGACATGTTCACCAAAATATCGATCGCACGTGATTGCTTGTGACGTCAGTTGCAGTCCTCTACCGGATTGTTTCTATTCAGACAGTGCATTTTAAGACGTTTAAAATCGTTGGGTTGTTATTTGAACAATTTAATAATTTTAATTCTTGTGTAGGGTGGATACATTTGTTTTCATTGTATTTCTGTAAAAAAACTTTGAAAACACAGTGATTTGAGCTTTAGCAGAGACGTTTAAAGTTGGTGTGCTTGAGTGATCATTAACCGTGTTTTTGAGAGTGAGAGTGATTTTTCAACGAAACGGTTTATGCAATTTTCGTCTCGCAAGAGAGATAAAGTAATAACTCTCTCGATCTCTTTGCCTTTTATGGAATTGTATAGAATTATTCAATTTTTATGAGACTAAGTGAAACTAACCGAAAGTTGATTGGACGACTAACCAAAACTAACCAAAAATAACTAAATCTATTAAAATTGATTATAACGTATCGGAACCGGCTCAATTGACTAAACTTAGTTGAGACTAAGTGAAACTAACCGCGTTGGATCGGGGATTGAAAGACGAATCGAATGCAAATGTTGTTTTTTCGATACTTTATAAAAATATTCCCAAACCCCGTAGAAAAAGCAGAAAATAATGAAAATATTTTGATTTGTTTAGTTTATAAAAATGAGGCAAATAAGGAGCACAGAAAGTTTATTATTTTATGAGTTTAGGTTAGTTTCCTATAGTCTCAACTTATTTTACTTATTTGAGCAGGCTCCTATACCTTATAATCAATTCTGAAAGATTAAACTTTCGGTTAGTTTCACTAAGTCTCAACTTATTTTAGTCATTCGAGTGGGTTCCGATACGTTATAATCAACTTTAATAGATTTGGTTAGTTTTGGTCAGTCGTCTAGTCATCTTTCGCTACTTTCGGTTGAGCCTTAGTTTCACTAAGGCTCAACTTATTTTACACATTTTAGCCGGCTCCTATACGTTATAATAAATTATAATAGATTTGGTTAGTTGACCAATCACTTATTTAAGTCATTTGAGTCGGTTCCGATACGTTATAATCAATTTTAAGCCGGTTCCAATACCTTACAATCAATTTTAATAGATTTGGTTAGTCGTCTGATCAACATTCGGTTAGTTTCACTTATTGTCAACTTATTTTACTTATTAGAGACGGTTTCGATACGTTATAATCGGTTTTAATAGATTTTGTTAGTTTCAATTGGTTAGTAGGTAGTTTAATCACCTTTCGGTTCCTTTCACTTAGTATCAACTTATTATACTTCGGTCTCGTCTCATAAATACCATTGTAGTACCTTCGGTTTAGCCCGAAACGATCACTATTTTAAAGCTGAAAAATAAACAAACACACACCTTCCGTCACCTGCCGTATTTGTCATCATCAGTCAGTCTTCTTTCTAGTGCGAAATCGATCACACGTTTCGCATCAAATTATCAAATTCCCGATTTGTTTACGCTTGGATAATGCCGAATTCTTCTAGAAAAAGACATAGAAGTAGAAGCCGTAGTAGGTCGGTGAATCATAAAGATATTGGTGCAGTACTAAAAAGGATAGAACGTCGACTATGCGGGATCGAGAAAGATCAACAAAAATTTAAGAGGAGACGCCGCCGCCGTCATCGTTCTGGATCTACCACTACGGATTCTTCGAATTTCCAGTTATCGCAGTCACAGCGAGAGTATCAAGTTATCGGAAAACGATTCTGATGAAATAACAGATAAGAGTAAGTGTAAATTACAAATATATAAAATAATTATTTATGTGCATTAGCAGTGATGTAATTTATATATTACCCTGGTTTTTATTGGGTCATATAGACGGTTGTACTGGTATGCTACCTGCCTAGGGTGGCAAATACAGCTTTAAAATATATTTTTCAAGAATGAAAAATGTTCATTATACCTAGGGTGGTCTAATGCTAATAAGTAATTCATCAGTACGACACACTGTCACAATATTTACCTAGAGTGGTAAATATTGCAAATTTCATATTTACCTAGGGTGGTAAATATCGCAACGTAGTGTAGTGATATTCTTGTAATAATATCTCACTTTGATTGTCTAGGGTGGCAATAAATTAGTAATGCTTATAATATAATGATTATTTTAAGCCCATATAAGTTGGAAGTCTACACCAAAGCTAACTAAATGATATTTTATTAGTAGACTTTGTCTATATGCATGGTTTCCTTTGTTTCTTCATTAGATGAGGATCAAGGACAAGCAGGGGTAGCTCCACCAGTTTTTGATATTTCATCTATCTTTCGAGAAGATGATAATAAAGAAAAGGCATTTTCCGAACCAATCCAACTGGAATTAGCTACATCCTGGATTAAGATACTAGGTTTGGGCTTGACAGATGAGGTTAGAAAGGAACTAACACAAAAATATTTGGCACCTGAAAATTGTCAGGAGCTGGATCCTCCTAAAATAAACCCGGAAGTTAAGGTGGCCTTACCTGAGAACACCATAAAACGGGATGAGCGACTTACGCAGTTGCAAAGACAGATCGGTGCTGCGACTTCAGCTATTGCCCTTTTGATTACCAACATGGTAAAAGAAGGAGGGGGGGAAAATAAAGATTACATTGAATGCTTAAATGACATTGGCCGACTCCTCAGTGATGTGCATCACTCAGAATCAGTGTCTAGGAGAGAGCTTCTCGTAATCAATTTAAATAAAGACCTTCAAGATACTTTGAGAGCAACTCCAATTTCTAATTTCCTTTTTGGAAGCGAACTGGATAATACAATTAAATCTGCAAAAGAATTGGAGAAATCAGGCGATCAACTTAAGGTTCGTAAGAAATCCGTTCGCCCAGTGCCTAGTAAGCAGGAAAACTCCCAACGTCCATTCATGCCACGAAGGGGAACTCATCAGAGTGGACAGGGTTATCGAGTTCCCTACAAAAGGAAGAATGTCCTTGTTCAGCGGCGCCAGTATCAGTCCAGGGGACAGGACCACTATCAGAGCGAAAAGGGGCGTCGGCGTCGCCCCATGTAGAGGTTAGTGGCAGACTTAGACATTTTGTTCAAAGTTGGCGTGTACTCTCATTCCATAAAAGAATTTTGTCTTATATAACAGGTTTTAGTATCCCGTTGAATAAAAAACCAATACAAGCAGTTATACCCATAGAGCCAACTTGGACGCATAGAGAAAAACAAATTATTGGAGATATAGTTGGGAAATTGCAGCAAGATGGTACCATTTCTGTGGCTAATCCTAGGGTGGATCAGTTCATTTCTAATATTTTTATTGTTCAGAAGCCAGATGGATCGTATAGATTGATCCTTAATCTTAAAAAATTTAATAATTTTGTCAAGGTAAAACATTTCAAAATAGAGGATCATAAAGCAGTGACGCGACTAATTACACCAAAGTGTTTTATGGCTACAATAGATTTAAAAAATGCCTTTTACCTTGTTCCGATAAAAGACACCCACAAAAAATATTTAAGATTTAATTTTAACAATTGCCTTTATGAGTATAACTGTTTACCATTTGGGTTAAGTTGTGCGCCATGGGTTTTTACGAAGATCCTAAAACCGGTAATAGCCTTGCTTAGGAAAAAAGGTTTCTTGTCAGTTATTTATTTAGACGACATTCTCCTTTTTGGTAATTCCATAGAAGCTTGTGCAAACAATGTAAGAGAAACATTAAATTTATTAGAACAATTAGGTTTTATTGTAAATTTTGAAAAAAGTCGCCTTTCACCAAATCAAACATGTAAATACTTAGGTTTCTTGTACAATTCACAGACTATGCTTATTTCTCTGCCTAATGAAAAACGTTTTAAATTAATAGATTTATTAAGAAGATTTTCTAATATGAAACATTGTAAAATACGAGAATTTTCAAGATTCATTGGTTCATTAATTTCATCTGCTCCAGCCATTAAATACTCTTTTTTATACACTAAGTTGTTCGAAAGAGCAAAGAATTTGGCCTTATTAAACTCTGGAAATGAGTATGAGGCAAATATGTATATATCACCCTCTTTAGCCATAGATTTCACTTGGTGGTTAAGCAAAGTTCAATATTCAAATAACACAATACGCTCCGATGATTTCCAGGCAGAAATTTATACCGATGCTTCTAGGTCTGGTTGGGGGGCTTATTTTATGGGACATACCACCTTTGGTTTTTGGTCTAAGGTAGAAAAAGATTATCATATAAATGAACTAGAACTTTTAGCTGTATATTTGGGCTTAACAAGCTTTGCAAAAAAAAATAAATTGTAATATTCTATGTCGTATCGACAATACAACAGCAGTGTGTACAATTAACCGCATGGGGTATGAAAAATTAAACCACTTAGCAAGAAAAATATGGGCTTGGTGCCAGGAACGAAATATATATATATATATTTGCTTCCTATATTGCTTCAGGGGCCAACATTCATGCTGACAGGGCATCTAGAGTAATGCATAAAGAAACAGAATGGAGCCTGGCAGATTACGCTTTTAAAAAAATTACAGATGAATTTGGTTTCCCAAACATAGATCTTTTCGCAAGTCGTCTCAATAAAAAGTGTAATAAATTTGTTTCTTGGATGAGAGATCCAGAGGCTTACAAGATCGATGCGTTCACTCTTAATTGGAAGAAATTTTATTTTTATGCCTTTCCTCCTTTTTCCATGATTTTAAGAGTTATTCAAAGAATTATCAGAGAAAAGGCAGAGGAATCCTTGTAGTACCTCTTTGGATCTCTCAACCATGGTTTCCTCTCTTTAAATCACTCTTAGTGTCCAAGCCATTAATTTTTGAACCTAAGACCACTCTTCTATCTTTCAGCGGAACACCTCACCCATTGTCGGAGAACCTTTTCCTGGTAGCAGGGAGGTTATCAGGGAAGCGTTGTTACGACGGGAAGTTCCCAAACAATCAATAGAGATATGCATTTCTTCAATATCTGTTTCCACCTTAAAACAATATTCAATAGGACTTAAACTATGGTGGCAATTTTGTATAACAAATAAACTGGATCCTTTTGTTCTTACGGTACCAAATGTATTAGAATTTTTGACCAGTCAATTTAATAACGGAGCTTCCTACGGTACTCTCAACTCTCACCGTTCGGCACTCGCGCAGATAGCAGGCCCTGAAATGGCTTCCGATTTTCGAATCAAGAGGTTTTTTAAGGGTATATTTGGGAAAAGACCTCCAAAACCAAGATACGAGAACACTTGGGACCCTACTATAGTTCTAGACTATGTAAGATCCATACCAAATAACAGCATATCTCTGGATACTCTAACAAAGAAACTTGCAGTCTTAATAGCATTGGCAACAGGTCATCGAATTCAGACTTTAAATTTAATCAATATAAAAAATATAGTTATTAAACCAAATGACAAAGTGGAAATTAGAATAGTTGATAGAATCAAATCCACAAAATTGAATAAACCTCAGCCTTATCTCATTTTACCATTTTTTAAAGATGACCCAGAAGTCTGTGTTGCTAGTGTGTTATTACAATATTTAGAGATAACTAAAGATTTGCGAGGGCCTTGTCAATATCTTTTTATAACATATAAGAAACCATATCACAGGGCCACTTCACAAACTATCAGTAGATGGATTAAGAACATTCTGAAAGAAAGTGGCTTAGATATAGAACAATTTAAGCCTTACAGCACTCGTCATGCCGCTACTTCATCAGCAGATCGAGCAGGGGTGAGTTTTGATACTATTCGTTTGGCTGCAGGCTGGTCTAAAAATTCTAGTATCTTTGCTCAGTTTTATAATAGACCATTAGTTGATAATCAACAATTCGCTCACACTGTATTAGCTGCAAAAATTAATCAGTCTTGAAATGATCTTTTTTTTTGTCACTTTGTTAATGTTGTAGACATTAAGTTTACTAAAATTTCCCTTTGTTGCTCTTTCCCACAGGTTGTTGTTGTGTGAAATATTATATTTAAAACATTATACGAATATTTTCAAAAATTTTTGGTGGTTGAATATCTAGCCTCTTTGTTAACCAAGCGTAATATGAAGTAAAAAGTTGTTGCGTGCTGTTCTTTAAACATCTACACAATGGTATTTATGAGACGAGACCGAAGTATAATCATAAGATCAAACGAACTTACCTTAAGTGATGTTCGATCTTGATTATATGTAGGTCTCGTCGAAATAAATACGTCCCTAACCCACCCCATAATAAATTACTTAATTTATTCCCGTTACCTCGCAACAACAGCTTTAAAACAGACTGACTGATGATGACAAATACGGCAGGTGACGGAAGGTGTGTGTTTGTTTATTTTTCAGCTTTAAAATAGTGATCGTTTCGGGCTAAACCGAAGGTACTACAATGGTATTTATTTCGACGAGACCTACATATAATCAAGATCGAACATCACTTAAGGTAAGTTCGTTTGATCTTATGATTTTACTTCATTGAGCAAGTTTTGATACCTTATAATCAATTTTAAGAGATTAGGTTAGTTTTGGTTAGTCGACTAATCAACTTTCGTTTAGTTTAACTTAGTCTCAACTTATTTTACTTATTTGAGCCGGTTGCGATACGTTATAATCAATTTTAATGGATTTGGATATTTTTGGATAGTCGTCCAATCACCTTCGGTTAGTTTCATTTAGTCCTATAAAAATAGAATAATTCTTTACAATTCCATAAGAGAGAGAGAGAGAGAGAGAGAGAGAGAGAGAGAGAGAGAGGGGAGAGGGGAGAGGGGAGAGGGAGAGGGAGAGAGAGTTGTTGGTATGATGAGCTCGAATGCTTCATTTGTATGTTATTTTGATTACATATTTTTCTTCTGTGACAAATGTTTTATTTATTTCTCTTTATTACCATTCATGCTCACTGAACGTTTAATACTAAAACCATTGTTTATATATAATGCTAAAACTAAATAACTTATTTGACCGGGGAGATCTATGTGACCTGAGAGATCTATGTGACATGGAATATCTATGTGACATGGGCGGTCTATGTGACCTTGAAGGTCTATGTGACCTTGAAGGTCTATGTGACCTTG
>MU181930.1:1135729-1146317 GCA_016904865.1 Pissodes strobi | reverse complement strand
ATGTGACCTTGAAGGTCTATGTGACCTTGAAGGTCTATGTGACCTTGGGGGTCTATGAGACCTGAGAGGTCAATGTAACCTGAGAGGTCCATGTGAACTGAGAGGTATATGTGAACTGGTGGGTCTTTGCCCTTTATTTTGGTGCTCCCTTCACTTAATTATTTTATTTAATTAAACTGTTCATAAAGATTTATTTATTTGATAATTTGAATAAGAGAACCATTATTATTTCAGTGTTTCTGCCGTACTAACATATTTATTTATTTCTACCTTTTCTGTTTGATAAATTAATTGCTCACACGAATTTTCTCTATTGTTGCAGGTAGGTCATCTTGGCGCTCACTATTTCTCCGGGGGAGATGCAGTATAGCTTTTCCATTCTCTTATGTTAAGTAACTTAATGTTTTAATTTTAATTTAATTTATATTTATTATTTTTTTTTTGTGTAGACATATTTTAATCTCTATTTTTTCATGATAATTATACGCCCATGAGAGAGCGGCGCTTTTATTTATAATTTTTTTATTTCTCCATTTTGAGCTGAAGCTCTCCTACACGATATTTAAAGTTTTTTCTACGAGCGTGCGCAAAGTAGCTACTTTGCGCACGCTACTCAGTGCGCAAAGTAGTACTTTCCCGCACGCTATGCGGGAAAGTGTGCGGGAAAGTAAAATTCTCTAAAATCATCAGAGACAAGAAAATGTTCATATATTTTTAGAAACTTTACACTTTTGGACTTTTTATGCAATATAAGAAACCGTTTTAAGTCATAATTATACTCTTTTCCTTAAAAGTTTCCGTAATTCGCGATATTGTAACTTACACCAAAAGCCATATTTTTTGAAATCATCGGTATAGTAGTAAAAAATTATGTCAAGCAACAAAACTTGTAATTGTCAGATTGACAGATTTTAAACAAATCTAGGTGTAAAACGAAGTATCCCAAAAAACATAATCCTCAGCTTCGCTAGAAAGCCTTAAGAAAATGGATAGTTCTAATGACCCCAAGATTTACCAGAATGTATCCTGGCACGTGGAAGAAAAATGTGATTGATCGAATTATTTATGCATCAACATAAGAAAACCGTTTTAACTCATAATCATTCCCTTTTCTCTCAAAGCTTCCGTAATTCGCGATATTACAACTTAAACCAAAAACCACATCTTTTTAAGTCATGTCAGGTCAACAATAATAGTCATGTAAAGCAACAGTAGGTATAACTGACACCTACTTTTTCTTTTATTTAAATACGGGTCATTATTATTCTGTGCTTGTTTGGACCGCGCTCGTAGAAAAAATATTGTTCCTAACACTTGCGCAAAGTGACTTCTCCGCACTCGACTGATTGACCGAACTCCGCTTGGCGTCGTTCGGTCAACATCAGTCGCGTTCGGAAAAGTATCACTTTGCGCACTTGTTAGGAAAATAACTATATCAATTTTGACAGATAGGTACAATTACTATTCACTTAGTAAATTTTGAAAACTAAAGTAGTTACCTTTCGTTATTATGATTGGTTGTAGAAAAAAATAGTGTATGCAAAGCATTTAATGGATATTAAGATACTGACATTCATACTCGTGTCTTAATAGCTCTCATTAATTTTTCATTGCATAATATAATATTATTGAACTATATCATGCATATAATAGCATCCAGTTTAGGCAAAACAATTCGAAACAAACCATTACTTTCCATCAGTTTGGTGATCCATCCAAAATAACCGCAATATATACGTTTATTTGTTTTTTCTCGTATGAACCGAGTTTCGCTAAAATTGAACAAACAGATATCGGTATGCATATATATTGCAGAATTGTAAAATCGTACTCCCCTTCCCCCTCTGCACGATCCCCTTAGAACCGCGGAAAAATACACAGGCTTTAATTAATTGATATATCTGGCTGGTCAATAGAGCAATTTTGGAGAAAATGCCTAGTTATATTTTCTATGGGGATATTCGCCAATGGGCATACCCTTTTAAACATTAAAACATACATACGTGGCGTACGAGTACGTGTATATATAATGATAGTATAAGAGTTATTTATTTATAACTCTATGGCTATATCTATAATATTCCAAAATCCAACGTGACAATTTTCTAAACAAAGTGTAACGGAGTTAGTACAGGGGTAAAAAAAAAATAATTCATAACATCTGACGACTGATTTCGGTTCCTAAGGCAGTGCCTTATCTCTGCAAATAAAGTCTCCAAAAATCCCCGCATTGGGATTTATACAGGAGGCAATGGAAATATTACCATTTTAATGTAAACTACTAGAAAGTGAAGTTAGTGGTCACGGCCCCAAGGAGTCATGCAGACAGCCCTGCAGTTAGCGGAAAATACTAGCCTGACCGTTGCTATAATTGCAACAGACATAGATATTCTTGCCATGCTTGTCCAGCGCAGAGAACCTACCCAGAAGTTGTGGCTTTTCGCCCCAGGGACCTGTGGTTGAGTTAGCAAGGCGCACAATATCGAATTGGTAGGCATAGGAGCGCCTTGGCGATGTGAGCTCTGCCATTCTCTTTGCTCACGCCTTTTCCGGCTATGATACCAGCCCCGTCTCCAGGCTTTAGGCCGCCCGAGGCGAGCAGGATTTGGCCGCCCCTTACAACAGTTCAATTACGGAGTCAATAATCACCTAGCTGGCGAATAGGCGCCCGCGCGGTTTTTAACCGGTAGGTTTCGGTATAAGGAGATGACCTGCAGGGTCTATATTTTCATGGTAGATGTACCACGTGGGGGTTACCTGGAATTAAATCGGGGATGCCGGGACTCGATTTTAAGGGTGGTTTTTGGGGGGCTATATGAAAATCGCATGGTTTTTCGCGATTTCTGGTTAAACGGGAACTCGGGGCGACATTTTGCCGCGACAAAACTCCGCAGCGGAGTCGGTTAGTCCCCCCCCTCCCACCCCCCGTTTCTCGAATTTTTATCGAAAGGTGTGAGAAATCGCGAAACACGTTTTTAACGGGTAGGTTCTGGTAGAAGAAAAGATAATTTCGGCAAACGGAAAAAACCATATTTTTATATCGACCTGACCTTCATTTAGTCCCGTAGAAACCGGAATCTATCTGGAACCTATCGGCTTTTTTCCGATCGATTTGAAAATCGGCATGTAGGTAGAGGACCTCAAGGCCGACAAAAAAGGTTCCTTACGAAAAAAAAAACAATATTCTTCTCTTCGAGAAATCGGCCTTTTAAATTCGAGAACGGTCGTAGCTCCAAAACCACGAGTGATACGAAAAAAATACATACCACCAAAAATTACTAAAACGGAGTTTTATCCACAATACCGAAACAGAATTATTGCACTCGACGCGCGTTTCGCTAACCATGTTAGCATCATCAGGAGATGATTAAAACTAAATTTAAAACTCTACCTAACTCGCTTTTATACTAAATGTTTGCTTAATCAAGCGGAATCAAAGGAACCAATACAATGGACTATACGGAATAGGCCCTCTATCTCTATTTAAACTATTCTTACATTTAATAATTTCCATACTTTCATATGTTTCTAATAATCTCCTATCAGTTATATTATGAATTAATTTTAAATTTTTAATTGTTATTCTATGATTGTTATCAAAAGCATGCTCGGCAACACTTGATTTTTCTGCTCTACCATACTTTAAATGAGCTATGTGTTCCTTGAATCTCGTTTGTATAGATCTTCTAGTTTGCCCAACATATTTTTGATAATTAATTTAATTAAGCAGTACTTAAATTAATTTACCAAATAACACCTTATTATCAAACTAAATACCAGTTACCCAGTAATTAAATATGGCATTATAATTGTCATCTTGTCAAAGTCAGTTTAAAGCCTGACAATCTGCAAGAGCTTTTTACTGTTTTATTGTATTTGCTAACTATTTTCATTTTTAGTTTTTTGCTTTTCTTGAAAACGGTATCCGACTAGATACCGAATCGAAGAAATTAGGTACACATTTCATTAGGATCACTAAACTTGCACTTGTGCAGTTTACATCCTTGAGCCTGGGCCGAAGTGGCTCTATAACAATTCAAACCAAATTCAATCATTTGTGGAGCCAAAGGCAATCAATTCCAGGGTAAATATTTTTGGTTACAATCCATGCATCCAATTTCATATATTTCACTTATTTCTTATATTTCAATTTTGTCCTTTGGACCACCTAATAATTTCTTAATGTTGAACTGAGTTTGGTATAGTAATTCTAAACCTACTTCCTTAAAGACTTTTTGAAGTCCTCTAGTATACTGAGGATTATATGGTATCGAGACATATTTTGTATTTTCATCCTGATTGACGAAAGAAGTGGAATCACGAATGGTCTTTCTAAACAAAAGTCTATTTATTAAGTTAGTATTGAAACCATTAACTTTCGCTATACTCTTGATTGTCTCCTTTTCATTATTAAATCTTTCTCTGCTGAGAGGAAAGTTAACCATACGGTGTACCAAAAAATGTAAGCTGGCCAATTTGTGTTGGTCGCAGTGGAAGGAGTCATTAGGAATATATCGGTTAGTGGCAGTACTTTTTCTATACATATCAAATTCTAGTGTGTTATTATCGTTCCTAATCACTAAAGTACCCAAAAATGGAAGTTTGCAATTGTTCTCGACTTCATAAGTAAATTTAATGGTGGGGAAACGGTTATTTAGTTTGGTTACAAAATCTTCGCTATTAGCGGCTTTTGTTTCGAAAATCGCGAAAATGTCATCCACATACCTGTACCATACCCTTGGAAAATGTTCGAACTTCTGACTGATTTAATTTTCAAATTTACTCATGAAAAGTTTAGCTAAGAACGGCGATAAACAGTTGCCCATTGCCGTGCCTTCAAGTTGTTGGTAATGGTTATTTTTATATTTAAAATAATTTTGATCCATGCAAAGTTTGGTTAAAGTTAAATATTCTTGTTTGATTTCGTTATCAAAACTGTTCATCTCATGTAATTCACCAAGGTATTGCAAGGTCTGTGGGATTGGTACACTAGGGAACAATGAGCAACCATCAAACGAGATTAAAATTTCATCTTCCTTAAGGTTCGTACCTTTAATTTTGTTTATGAAATCTAAGGAGTTTAGTACTCCTGAGTTCTGTTGTTTTATAGGTAAATTTTCAAACTGGTTTGCTAGCCACTTGGATATATTATAAGTTGGCGATCCTATTGCCGAGACTATGGGACGCATTGCCTTCCCAGGTTTATGAATCTTGGGAAGACAATATAGTTTCGGCATAAGTAATTCTGTTTCGGTATTGTGGATAAAACTCCGTTTTAGTGCATGTTGCCGAAGGTTTCAAACCCCAACATACCACCAAAAATGTGTACTTCGACGGCCTTTGGCCCGTATGTGCGTTGTCAAACTTAAAAAATATATATATATATATATATTGCCGTTTTATTCGAAAAAAGTTTTTTTTTTAATAATTTTTTTACCACCCTGTATATGCTTTTGAAAATTTATATGTTAATAACATAATGCTTCCGTAATAAAAATGGATATTTTATTACCTTAAAAAATCGAGATTTTCATTAAATCGGCTATAATTCGAAAACGGTAAGAGTTAGAGGTAAAGTTCAAATGGGTAAAAGATCGGTCTCGTCGGGTACTATAAGGTGCCGTATCCAGTTTGATTGTACGATGTTTCGTTTTTTTTTCCAAATCGACCAAACGTGATTTTTATATTGTCTTCATTTGTGTAGTAACGGAAAGATATATCTCAAATCGATTTGCGCCAGTGTCTGCGCCGTCTTAAGGTCGATCTAAAAGCTTCTATAAAGTTTTTCGATAGGAGTTCAAATAAGGTTTACATTCGATAAATTGTAATTTTTGTCTCAAAATATAGCATTTTTCTTTAGATTTCGGCACGAAATAGGGAATTTCGTAGGGGGATGATCGTTTTTATTTCGAATATCTTATGGGGGGGTCTTGGGTGCGTTGAGTTCGATTTTCGCATTGAAAAGGTTATATAAGGTTTCTGGACCGACATATTTGGAAAAAGGTCGAATTTAAAAAAAATGTATTGTTTTACCACCTTGTATATGATTTTGGAACTTTTATTTGTGCCTTGGTGATATGAAAGTTGATACTTTTAATCGGTTCGGTAATAAAAACAGTAAAAAAATTTGGGAAAATATCTGTCTAAAAAAATTAATTTTGAAGTGGGTACTCTAGAGATGGGTATTTGGGGCGCCGAGATCGAATTTTTGGTCTAAAAAATCGCACGAGCTTGCTGTACCGAAATATTTCGAGAATGGGGGATTTTTTGGGGAAAAATTGTGGTTTTAACACTCTGCATGTCATTGTGATTCAAAAAAAAAATATTTTTACGTAAGTGACATGTACGTGGATTCCTCTAACCGGTTCTGTAATGAAAGCGAAAAAAATTTTTTTCGAACATAATTTTTCAAAAAAATTATTTTGATGTGGGTACTATAGAGGGGTATTTGGAGGCGTGGGGTTCGAATTTTTGATCTAAAAAATCAAACGAATTTGCTGTTCCGAAATATTTCGAAAATAGGGTTTTTTTTGTGAAATTTCTATTTCTAACACCCTATGTGTGATTTAAAATTTTTTATTTGGAAGTGGATCGCTCTGACAGAATCTATATTGTAAGCAAAAAAAAAATTTAAAAATAATTTTCGAAATTTTTTTTTATGTGGGTACTAGGGGGGTATTTGGGTGCGCGGAGTTCGACTTTTTGCTCAAAAAAATCGCACGAGTTTGCCGTACCGAATTATTTCGAAAAAGGGTGATTTTTTGGAAAAAATTGTGGTTTTAACACCATGCATGTGATTAAAAAAAAATTATTTGTACGTGGGTGACATGTACGTGAATCCCTCTATCCGTTTCGATAATGAAAGCGAAAAAAAAAATTCTAAAATATTTTTCGAAAAAAATAATTTTGATGTGGGTACCTTAGAGAGGGGTATTGGGGGCGCGAAGTTCGAACTTCGCTGTTTGCATTGCTGTTCAGTAATCGATCAATCAATCGGGTTGCGTTTTGGCCACTTCCGTAAAAATTATCCTGAATCTCCTTAGGGTGATGTGGCTCGTCCCTAAAGATGTGCTAAGTGACGATTTTACATTAGCAGTTGCAACCGTTAATGCGATTTTTCATTCACTGCGAATTTAGACTGCTAATGCTAATTGCGAATAGACCGTTATATAGTGGAGTTTAATTTTTTAAGGCGTTGGTTATTATTGCATACAACGCGCGATGAGCTGCTTATAGTACGAATGAAGCGTTTTACATATTCATTGCGAGAGTGTTTACCGCGTTACATACAATCACATTAAAACTTTATAGATAAAAACAAAAACGGCCGCCGCTAAAATTCGGCCGCCCGAGGCGGCTGCCTCGCCGCTTCACCCCTGGAGACGGGGCTGATGATACGTTAGCTGTTTAAAAAAAACGCATCAACATTGATAATTCTCCAGGGCAACAAACAGCTTTGGATTTTTTAATCAGCCCGGGGCAGATGTGGAAAGGATCGTCTTCTGCGGCGAGAAAATGCCTTGCTTTGTACAGAGGAGTAAAATGTGCCACCCTAGATGACTTTCGCTAGGTCCTATACAAGTTAGCCGCCACGCAAAAGCTAGCTGATTGGCAGCTGAAAAATTTGCCCCCTACAAGTGTAACTGCTCGACAACGTTCTTTGCACTTGTACCTGCAGGTAAGATTAGGAAAAGTAAAACGGTAAAACATTCTGCATTAGCAAAATATTAATTAGGTTGTTATTTGTTAGATTCACGAATGGCTTGGAACAGGAACAAAGCTGGACGCAACGAAGTATGGCTGGAGAAAACTGGACAATCCAGCACGGCTTGTGTCACTGTTTCGACCTGCCCGCTACCCCGCCTAGTCCTGAATTAAGTTTTACGTGCAAGTCCGCATATGGAAATGCGTGTCGATGGCGGACCGCGGAGAAGGTGTGCCGGAAATGGTGTCATCACTGCAGTGGATAGTGTTCTAGTGCAGAAAGAAGACCCCGACGATCTAGTTGGCATCTAGAGTAATTTCATTTTCTCTTTTTTATTTCATAATTATTTGTGAAAGTGTCAACTAACCAATAAACTAATAATACACTTTCATTGCAACTAACCCAAACTAATCCTTTTATCTAGTGCTGGCAACCGAAGACGGTTTTTCGGATAGTCGGTTAACCGGTTTCGGATTATCCGCGGTTTTTCAAAAAACCGAAACCGGTTAACCGGATACTCGGTTAACCGATTACCCGATTTCTTGTTTAACCGAATAACCGGTTTCTCGGTTAACCGATTAATCGATTATTAGGTTATCTAGTTACATAGCACTGGGCCACCGGGTTCTCAAGTAATGGTAAAAAAGATAGAAAGTAAAGTAAAAACTAGGTATTTGGATATCGGGTAACCGGTTAATCGAAAACCGAATATATATATAGTGTATATTCTTATGCTTAAGAACAAATTATAAATTATGATTAGCCTATGATGACTGTGTATTAACCGATTAACCGGTTATCCGATTAACCGGTTATCCGATTAACCGGTTATCCGGATACCCGGTTTTCACTATTATTCGAATACCCGGTTTTATCCGAAACCGGTTTTTAAGAAAACCGAATAACCGGTTTCAACTTTTCACGGTTTTTGCCAGCACTACATCACATTTTCGTATTCTTTAAAACCTCACGCGCGCTCCTCCTGTACATTTTCCAGTGAGGGAATTTTTGGCAACTTTATTTCCGGTGATAATAAGGCAATGTCTTCGAAATCAGTCGTCAAATGTTATGAAATAATTTTTCTGGGGTTTGGGCTAATTTTTCGGTATAATTTCTGTATTAAGTAGCAGTTCACTATATTTCCAGCGTCATTTCTTAATGATATTTTAAACAATCACTGATGCTTTCATTCTTGATTTATTTTGATTTCTTTAAATACAAACAGCATACCTACACTTACAACTATATAACGATATTTCTATACCGGCAACCTTATATATTATGATAAAAGCAGCAATTATTTTAATTTTCAAATATAAATATTCGATAAGTAATACCGCACATGTTAATTATTTCGTATATATTGTACACGATGGCCTACGTGCATTTAATATATTGATTTGGTCGAAAATTTTATCCATTGAAAAATTTGTCAATCATTTCATAAGAATATTAGTGTAATAATTTATTTATATAAATAATATTGAAATTTAATGGGCAATATAGGTATTTCATATAGCTACAAAACATAACAGATTAACAAGGTACATTCAGACTATTCAGAGTGGAAGAAAAATTCAAGAATAGTCAACGATCCACTATCATAAATTTGCCTCTCAAAAGTAAAACTTCATCCGAAAACACCCAAACAACGGGATTTTCTGTAAAAAATCTGCACTCTAGCAAGATAATGGTGGGCAATGAAAAATTAAAATGGACTTAAACGAAACAGTTTATATAAAAAAATAATTAATATTTTCATGTAATGAAATGAACGCCGATTACACATTTTTACTTACCTACTATATTAGCGGCCTTTTCTTCAATTCCTGACACCCTATTGTTATGAAAATATTTACGTACCCGGTACGCATTAATACATTCCGTACATGTATTTGGCACCTAGGGGTTGCTATTGGTCAAACCATTCAAAATTTGAACTTCTATCGAATCAACACGCGGGTGTGAAAATCGTGCACGGAATGTAATTCGGTGCCAAATTCAGGTACGGAATGTAATAATACTTTTGCAGTGTAAGTATTTTCCGAAGGCTTCAAAGAGTATGGTAGAAGTTCGGCAAGGATGAAACGCGTCTTTTAAAGAGAAGCGCCTTCAAACAGCGGTTTGTAGTTAGTACTGTTAACTTCACGCATGGCCCCTCCCCTCACTGTAAATGATGAATCTCCAGAAATAGGCCTATTCACTAGTTTCAGCTGTATTTTTCGGGCAGTTTGTTAGAACATATTGGGTATACGGTACAAGACCCAAACAAAGTTGTTGTTGTTCAACTGACACGTCTGAAGTTAGACATTTATTGGTTCTGATGTTGACATATAGGTTTGTTCTAGCAGCGATTTCAAACGGTTCCAAACCGTACGGAGTTTGCGCATGGCCATATAAACGACGCTTATATCGTTATGCGCAAACTCCGGACGGTTTGAAACCGTTTGAAATCGCTGCTAGAACAGACCTTATATGTCAACTTTTGGTCTACCAAGGTCTGCGGCGGCGGCGTGCAGAGTATCCGAAGTCGCCGAAGTCTTATCGAGAAACAGATGGGAAGACATAAAGAATTTCAATGACAATGCCCAGCCTCCAGAAAATAAAGATGATCCTAATCGCGATAAGTTACTTAAAATTACATCTGTTATTACGCACCTAAAGGAGCAATGCACAAAGAAAACCCCAAATGTTACGTGTAGGCGAACAAATTGTGCCTTATAAAGGAAGATGCGCTTTGAAACAATATAATTCTAAAAACCAAATAAGGGGAGATATCAAATATTTGTACTCTGCGATCTCATTGATTCATGACTTCGCGCGGGAAAGATTCTGCCCGCACCTGGTAAAGAAGATATTGGAGCTATGTGGTAATACTGTCCT
>MU181930.1:1007517-1120729 GCA_016904865.1 Pissodes strobi | reverse complement strand
TTTTAATATATCTTTTTACATTTTAGAATCAAAATCAACATCTTCAGTCATTGATTTATTACATAATACCACCAATAATAAGGGATTTGAAGTTGAAAAGTCACGCGTTTTAAGTTCATCTCCTATGCCGTCAACAAGTTGGACAAGCGGTATGCAACTTTTATTTTTGTTTAAGTTTACTGTTGTTTGATCTTTTGCCATTATTAGGCTAGTAGTAGTAGGGCGTTTTTCGTCTTTGTATCGTGAGAATAGGTAGTTCAAATTTCATCAGAATTAGATTAACTGTAAAGGTCCGGTTGAATTAAAATAGAAGCAACACGGGTTGACATAAAACACCCGTTTCGTTTTTGAATTACATGGCTATACAGTCTGTCTCTACGTCAATGTCTAGTGCATTTACCACTTTTCGTATTTCGAGTTGATGATTGATTAATTTTAAGTATTCGTTTTTTATAATATTCCCGAATCATTTTTATAGGAATGAAAATAGGAAGGCGGCAAACGCAGAACATAGTCTTGATTTTTACATAATTTATCGACTATATGCTCTTCCTTAAAATGCATTGACTGTATTAATCTATTTTTTGAGCCGTTTTTCGGGAACATGTAAATTTTTATCTCTCACGAAATTCGCTATATCCTCTTTCTTATAATTACTTTTGTTTGACCTTTTGCCATTATTAGGGAATCCAAGGGCATTTTTTAAATTGGCGGCAATATTAATGTTAGACAATCATATTTTAAAACGTAAAAATCTCTGGATGTGTCGCGTTTTAAATGCTTTATGTCCGTTTTCGCCGATGCTTTAAGTTTTTCTTTAAGTATCGTTATGAATGTAGTCGATTAGCACCTACTTTTTAAACGTATCTCAGAAATTCCATGGGATAATTTTACCTTCATCTGTATGATGTAATTAAACTAATATGTAGGTATTACCGAACTAAAGCAATCTTAGCTAAACAATCGATACAATATTAAATTAATATTAAAATATTGATTAATTATTGACATCACTTAAAAATTGATATGTGTGTTAAAAGTGATGGGACCTTCACATATATATTTACCTAGATTTCATTAAGTATATTAATTATTGCAACCTATGCGAAGAAATTTGTGAACATTTATCTAAATTTGATTATTGTTAACATTTAAACAAAATGATTTGAGAACTTCAAGTGTCGTACATATTATTTGTTATACAGCTTCTATTAAAATGTATAAAAAATTTTCTATTGTGGAAGGATCTTAAACTTATTTTAAGTTTCACATTTTGGCAGCGTAAGAATTTTACGTTTGTGAATAATTATTCAAAGCGTTTTTATGATGATGATGATCATAATGTATTACCGACGTAAATTAATCTTAGCTTAACTAAGACACGATATATAAAAAAATAACATGTGTTTAGCGGATTTAGCCAGATTTCAATCTATTAAGTATTGCATCCTAAGCAGTGGCGGCTCGCGGCTTTGAAAATGGTGAATGGCTACTTATAGGGCGAAAAGCGCCGCCGCAGGCAATGCGCTGCAGGCGAAAAATTTTTGAGGACCACTCCCAAACTGTCAAAATTTGTTAATAATTATTACAGTTATTTTTTAGATAAATCATGAAAAAATGAGATATATGCATATTTTATTAGCAAAAAAACATTTTGTGTACTTTCTTGAATAACGAAAACCGAGACAAAGGTTAATTCGAGGATTAACTCTTGCTTGCTTAGATACAAGACTTCATCAATAATTGTCCGTAAGCAAATTCTATTCAATAATTAACTGGCATTTTAAGTGTTCTTCAGAATCCCCGTGTTTACGCAACGACCTAGTAATATTTAGAAAATCTGTAAATGCGTCCCTATTTCAAACAGAATGTTTATTTGAAAACAATAAACACGGCCAGCAAAATAATTTTTGTAACGCTGTGCTACTACATAGCCAATTAAATTTGAAAAACCAGGAAGACTTCAAATAAATATTGTATGATCTGCCACTCGTTTATTTCTTTTTTTAAACCTATGTTTAAAATAGTAGTAGGTCGACATTGCAATAAAACATCTCTCTTATCTTCATCTGTCAAACGTCTACATGGAGTTTCCAACAAAATGCACACTAAGTCATTAAAGGGATTCTTTTTAAAAAGTGTTAAGAACAATGCGTTTTTAATATGCTCTACAGAATCCTCACGTTACATAAACATTATCTCGAGACATTAACCATACTCGCGTACCCTTTCTTATTCCATACGGAATCTTTATTTGAAAATAACAGGCAAGGCCAACAAAATAATTTTCCTAAAGTTTGGCTACTACAAAGCCATTTGTAATTTAAAAACTAATCATGTTTAAAATTAACATTCCACGATTTGCCACCTTTAAATCTCCCAGCAAAGTACAAACAATATCGTTAACTGGATTAATTTTAAAATGTTTAAAAAAGTTCCCTCTATCGACAGTGTACAGGGTGATCCCCTATAATGTCGCCCCCCTTTAACTTTTTTATTTTAAGTGAGCCAAAAAAATTTAAAGTATGGTTATGTAGGTACTGAAAAATACTTTTTTTCTGCGTATAAAAAATATTGGAAAAATTATCAGTATACCGGGAAAAACAAAAAGTTAACTTTTTTTCAATGGAACACCCTATATATGAATTTTTTTTCGACTCCTCGTAAAATTCTAAGCATATTTCATGTATGATGTTATACCTCCAGAGTTAGTAGGTTCACAGCTATAAACAGTTGAAAATCGGTACTTTGGCTACTTTTCACCTTGGTAGCAAGAAGAGCATTAGAGTTGGAGTAAAATGAATTTCACATTCCCATCTTAACTTTCCAAGAGCTATCTGATGGTGCTAACTGATGGTACCAACCGAGGTACCAGATTTGGTACCGCCTGCCAATTAGTACCATCAGATAGCTCTTGAAAAGTTAAGATAAAAATGTGAAATTCATTTTACTCCATCTCTAATGATCTTCTTGCTACTAAAGTAAAAAGTAGCCAAAGTGCCGATTTTCAACTGTTTATAGCTGTGAAACTATTAATTCTAGAGGTATAACATCATACATAAAATATGCTTAAGATTTTACGAGGAATCGAAAAATAAATTCATATATAGGGTGATCAATTGAAAAAAAATTAACTTTTTGTTTTTTCCTGTATACTGATCATTTTTCCAATATTTTTTATACGCAGAAAAAAAGTATATTTCAGTACCTACATAACCATACTTTTAATTATTTTGGGACACTTAAAATAAAAAAGTTAAAGGAGGGCGACATTATAGGGATCACCCTGTACACGCGAAAACTACCTAAACAACTAACCGTCTAACATAAATCCTAACTGTAGGAAATCTACGTACACATGCATGCACGAGATAAAAAGCTGCCGCGAGCAAGCCATCAACGCGTGGCCCGTCGTCATGGCAACAGTAACAGGCAGGCGACGCGCACGACGGGCTATTTTTCTGCCCGTTCTTGGCTTGCAATAGACTGGAATTAGGAGACGAGAGTAGCCATTGAAGTGAAGAAAGCCGCTCGCGCTAGTGGCCAGTGGTTTATTTTTGATCATTTCCATTTTAATGCAGTATTCTTTATTCTTTGCCAACGGAAGAAAACTGCTAGCGCCAGCGGTTCATAAATTAAAAAATGCCCTTTTTTGTTTATTAGTATATTTTTTAATTATGTTTATTATTTTTTTTTTCACTTCACATAATAATATGTATAGCCGCCACTGATCCTCAGCGAATTAATTGTTTTACTTTCATCTAATTTTTTTAATTTAATTCCAAACGAAATTGTTTAAGAACTCCGAACATGGTATTACTTTCAATATTTTAAATTCTGAATTTTGGCGACTTAAGAATTTCACATTTCTGCATTGTTAAATGAAGCGTTTCTATGGAAAAAATAAACTGTAGCTTTAAAAATCCTAAGCTTTATGGAGTTGCGAAAAGTTGACATTACATGACTTCATTGCGCGAAAAGGTCGTTAAATCTTCAAAATTAGAAAAATATTGTATGAAACAGGTCACGAAAAACCTAATTGTCTAACTTGTGTCATTGTGCGTGATCTGATTTCGCTTTTCGCTCGTCTAGTAAAAACCACCATAAAATTTGCTTTTTCGTAACTAGTTTCATAAATTGTTATTAAAGGATCCTTAAAGTTGTCGGCGCAAACGCCCGTAAATAAAACATGTTAGTTTTTAATGACGTTAAGAATTTATTAGGTTTTTAACTTTTAGAAATGCTTTTTTTTTCAGCACAAAACTTGAAAACATATTCAAGAAAAAAAACCCAAATAGTTGAAGATAATGGCAATGAAAACGACGATGTACATTTTTTAAATTACAGTCCCAAGAGTTTATGCACAACTCCCTCATCCAGTGTATCCGGAAGGAATAAAATTCCCACATTAGTCAGAGAAGTATACGAAATAAATACTCCATCTTCAACAAAGTCACACACAAAAAAACGTTTGCTTAACTTAAATCTAAAACTAGACATTAAAAAAAAACGAATTAAAGCAAAAAAGATGCAAAATTTTCGACTCAAGTAGAAAGCCACCAATGCCAATGAAATTCTTTTATCCAGTTTATTCAAAGATATAAGTGTTAGTGTAAAAACGTTTATTAACATGCAGTTACCAACACGGAAGAAGAATTTCTGGAAACTGAATGAAAAACATTTCGCTCTATCTATTTACTACAAATCTCCTAGCTGCTATAAATTTTTAAGAAATAACTTATTGTTCTCTCTTCCTTCAGTGCGTACCATTCAGTCGTGGTTAAAAGTAATTAACTTAAAAACAGGTCTTGAAAATACACTAACAAAGAAGCTTTGCATGAAGGTAAAAACTATGGATAAAACAGAACGCGTGTGTGCCGTACTATTTGACGAAATTGTATTAAAACCTAAATTGGACTGCAATAAAGCCAACGATTACATTGAGGGTTATGAAGATATGGGATTCCTTGGTCGCAATAATACTGTTGCGAATACGGCGCTGGTTTTTTACACAAGAGGTATATTTGGTAATTGGAAAATTCCATTGTGTTATTTTACATCTAAAGGACCAGTTAAAGGCGACAATTTATCAAAAATAATAAAATACGTTATCCGAACTCTTAAAAAACTAGCGCTTATTCCAGTCGCATTAGTATGCGACCAAGGAACCAATAAAAGAAATGCCTTTAAAATTCTAGGTGCTTCAAAAGCAAGTCCCTTTATAGACATTGAAAACTTCAAAATTTTCACAATATTTGATGTTCCTCATCTTCTGAAAAGCCTAAGAAATAATTTCATGAATACTAAACTTACATTTAAAATTAATGGACATTTGGTGTCTTGGTTTGATATTTTTAAAACGTATGAAATTGATAGAAAAAGTAGAACCACAAGAACATTAACAAAACTAACTGATATACACTTAAACCCCAATACTTTTCAAAAAATGAGGGTCAAATATGCTGCACAAATTTTTTCAAATTCAGTTGCTGCTGCTGTCAAGTCAGCTGCTCAATTACATGCATTTGAAAGCACTACTGCACATAATACCTCAGATTTTATAAAAAATATCAATATAATTTTTGATTCGCTCAATAGTAATATATTGTCAGATGCCAATCAGAATAAAAAACCTTTGTCCATTAAGAATCCAACATCATTAAATAACCTTCAATTTGGCCTTGAATATTTTAAAACATTTGAGATATTTGAAGATGGAAATAGAAGGAACAACATCTATTGTATTGACGGATTCATTTGAACCCTGGCATCTATTCTGGGGTTATGGGAATATTTATTAGATTCATTTAAATGTAAGTTTCTTCTTACAAGCCATCTCAATCAGGATCCCTTGGATAATTTATTTTCAGTTGCCAGAAATAGGTGTGGATATAATCCAATTCCCTCTGTTCAGCAATTCAGGATTTCCTTACAATACATTATAAATATTAGACTACAAAACGCGTTGGATAAAGGAAATTGCGAAGAAGATCTTCAAGATTTTTTAACTTTCGATGAATCAAATTTATGTGAAAAAAAGTTACAGATAGAAGAAACAACTCCTTCTTCTTACTGCATAGATCCGCAGCCACAAATATCGCCTTGGCAAATGATTCTGCTATTACAAATAACACGGATATTACGAGTTGTAATGAGATAAGTTTAGAAACTTGCTCCAATGTATACGTAGCTGGATATTTTGCACATGTTATTTTAGAAAAAGTAAAGTGTGAAAATAACTGTGAAGATTTTTTATTAAAAATTGATACAGAAATAAGCAATGAAAAAGAACTATTTTTATTAAATAAAGATTTTGCCAACACGATTTTATTAAATGAAATAAATATACACGCTATTAATTTATGTCCGCAACACATTGAAAAATTCATAAAGTTATTCATAAAAACCATGATATATAAACAATTAAAATGGGAAAATGAGAAATTCCAGAATTCAAAAAAAATTAAATTTGAAAAACCACATAGAAAAATTCGTATTCTATCTAACAAATAACAATTCATTACGGGTTGATTTTTAAAAATTCACCGTTTGCTTTTTTCTGTTAAAATATTAGTTTGTTAAAATCGTACAATATACCTAGTTGCAGATTAAGATTACTCGGCCTAGTCGTTAAAAATTAAAATTGTGTAGATTAAAATGTATTACCCTCTTATTTTGTTGCAGTCTTAAGACCCTTTCATGAAAAAAATATATTTTTACAGTTGATGTATCTAATTGTTTTTAATAAAACCTAATTAGCGACAACCTATAAATGCATTTTTATATATTCCCATATATTATCACTCATTATACCTATGCTTCATATTAAATAAACAACTCATCCTAAAATGTCTAAATTACAGTACATATAAAAATTAGTCAAACTAAATTAAACGATTCTACTTGGAATATCGCCTTAAACAAGTAGAGAACAATGCTAAAACTCCCATTCGTGTGCGTTATTTGTTTCGTTTTCTGTCGATCCGCATCCTAAGGAGCTGAGAGGGGTGATTAATATGAGTATCGCATTATTTCGGCGCACAGCGTCGCCACGTCCCAGCTGTACAAACGCCTGCTGAATCAAGCCGCGGCCGTCACGATATAATACATGGTATTTGCGAATCTTTTCGCTCTTCAATCAACGGTATTAGTGTAAACTTACCCAATTCGACCAGTTATCCACCGCGAAAATAATTACCCGGCAGGTCGGAACGCAAGGCCTTGTAGCAAGCTGTAAAGTGAGCGCGCAATTTGCCCGCTGCTCAATTAACCGGAGAAAGGTTCATTGGGCGCCACCGAGTTCGTTACAGACCAAACTGGAGATCCTCGCGTTATTCATGGAACCTGCTGCAAGACCTCCGCTCCCCAAGCTAAACCTTGTCGGTAAGAATCGCAAAAAAAGAATGTCACCACCAAATCACTAGTAAAGCTGCAAAGTCACGATAAGTAAATTGTTGAGCCAATCTTTATTTTGTAAAAACGAATTAGGCACGAAATAGGCAACAAGAATAATAGCCCTGAATAGGGATAATAAAATTAGTGATTCAAAACAAATAATAATAAGATATATAAATTAAGTTACGACACCGACAATGGTAGGCAGTTCAAAAAAACTAATCTACTAACAATGAAATTATATATATTAAATAAAAATTGTTTATCAGTGGTTGACCAGAACTCTGTGTTGATAAAGGAAAAATAATGGAATTGATGAATCGGCACCAGCAGTCAGGTGCTCCAGAAGAAAAAAACTTAACTTGAGTTTCGTCTACCGCGCGGGATCGTGATCATGTAAACCGCAAAGATAAGGAGGGCGCAAGTACTTACAAATGTAAAGGTGCTAACTTAAAAGAGACAGTTAATCAAAACAGTCATTTAAAACTAAAAATATTAAACACTTCGCTTTCAGTGAAGTTTCACCGTCAGGTGAACACGGGCGGCTTGTTCCGGAACCAAGCAGGGTGGGACGACCCTCCGACGTCCAACACGTCTAGCTGGTCAAATGGACGCCAGGTAAGTGGTCCACAAAGTTCCGCTAAGCCAAAACTACAGCATCTCAGCCAGGTGGGTGGACTATCAAGTTCCCGCCTGGTGGAAGAACCCTAGGAATGGAAACATTCCCTAGTAACGAGTTACAATAATATGTGCATCGATTGCTATTATATACCCTCCTTTCAAAAGAATAATTTAGCAGAGTTTCAAATTTCGAATAAAGAGACACGGTTTTACCCTTTTTATTTTAAATCAGATTTCAAAAATGAACTAAAAGTAAAAAAAACAAAGAATGAATGATAAAAAGAGCACCACCGCACCGTAATAATATATTTGAGCAAACGAAATATTACAACTAGAATATAATTAGTTATGTAGAAAACAAAAAGGTTCAGTTCGCCCAAGAGAAGCCGACATCATCATTTAAAAATAACATTAAAACCTTTTAGAAAAAGGAAATAAGCAGTCCAGGAATTTGGACCGAGTTTGGCACAGCAAAATAAACGTACATAATCGTTGAAAGCAGTAAATAAGAGCAGTAGAACAAAATAAAAGATAAATGAATGTAATTAAATAGATTGTTCCTAGTCTGGTACAAATAAAATTCATACCATATTGATAAGGGAGTTCAAGTATGATCTAAATAATGAACAAAAAGCACTAAAATAAACTTTAATGAAAAATCATACTAAACGAATTTGGCAAAAAAATGGTCTGAATGACTTTCCAATATTATTATCAAATATAAAGCATAACCCTTCCTCAATTTTAATAATTCAAGAGAAAAGTTCAAGTACGATCCACGCACTAAAATATACTTAAATAAAAACATCGTACTGGACGAATTTGGCAAATAAATGGTCCGAACGACCTTCCAATATTAATATCAAAAAATAGCGTGCCTCTACCTTTATTTTAGAATAAAGTTCAATAAGGTAAACAACAATGAACGAAAATATGTACAGTCGGACTTGCCGCTGATGCAGCTCAGCCGTCAACTGAGCGGCAGAGGGGAAAAACCCTACAAAAACAGGTGGCGGCGAAGGCCGTCGATAGCAGTAGTTTTGTTTTTAACTGTTTTAATAGGGGCTGAGTGAAATCAAAATTTTTTATCGCATTCTTTTCGAAACTTATTACCCGTGCTGTTGACTTTAATCTGCATTAAATAACGCGACCTGATGGCTTCCCTTGGAAACGAAAACTCATGATAAACAAAACTGCATTACCTAACTATTAACAACTGAATTTCCCGGTTTAGTGTCTAAGTAATAGTTGAGATCGACTACCAACACGAATCACCAGAAGTTAATTGCAAGATTAATTATTAAAATTAAAGATAAAAACAATAATTCTCCATTGCATCAATTCTAACTTCGGTAATGAAATTGACGTTTTTTTTGGCATTAGTAACCACCTATGGCTGTAAACAATAGATGCCTTTGATAAAGCAGCATAATAATCAACAGTTAAATTTTACCCTCGCGGCTAAACCGCTACGGAAAAGTCAAATAAATTAAACTACTAAATTATTGAAAATCTACATTACATTTCGTCGGAAATAAAATAAAACGATTGATTTGGCTAATCGTAAAACCCCGTGAATAAATATTAAAAACTATTTCATTCAAATACAAAAGCTTTAATTAATCTCTAATCAATTTGACATCATGCCGATCAATTAAGCTAATAAATCGAGACCGAAATGAACGATAACGATTAATTGAATCAAGCGCGAGTAAATACCAATGATTAAGCCATCCGAATACAAAACCTATAAGCCTTAATTAATCTCTAATCAAATTGACGTCACGCTGATTAATTAGGCTATTAAATCGAGTCCGATATGAATAAAAACGGTTATTTTTAATGATTATTAAAGAAAAAACTGGGCCATCCGAATAATAAAAAGAATCCCCCAACCTTAATAATTAATCTCTAATTAGGATGACGTCACGCCAATCAATTAATCTATTAAATAGGGTCCGAAATGAATGAAAAGCGAAATAATGCAACCATGCAAATAATAAAGACACGAAAAACGCAAAACATTGCAATTAATAAAGAAAACTTACCTCTTGAAATGAGGGCACACTACGCGACACAAAGCCAAGTACCACAATGGCGGCTAACACTAGACAAGGCCAAAAATCTCGATCAACGAGTTATTCCTGCATCTACGGCACTAAAACTAACGAGAACAAATCGAAATGGCCGATGTGGAAATTTCTACGTTGTTGGTCGACAAAATCCCACTAAGGCATCTAGGATTAAACCAGATTTTTAAATGAATCGACTAAACAACCGAAAAGCTTGAGTAGCAAAGGACCCGTACCAGGCGGAGAACGAAGGGGTCGTCTTGCGCCTAAAAAATGAAAACGACGCGCAGAATTCTCACATCGCGTAACCAACAAAACACGATATTATGACGAAGGCGCCAGATAGATATGAGTTCAATTAAGTCTCGCATCTAAATGTTGAACTGAAGCATAAACCCGAAATAGTACCAGGGGCGTACTAGAAATTCACTTCTAGTTAGCGACCAAAACGGAATGTCACACATTAAAAAATAATCTTTCTAAATGAAAGGCTACAAATTGTCTTATACTTTATATTAAGAATCCTGTACATAGTACAAAAAAATATAAATACAAACTTACATAAGTATCGACTATTGTGCTCCAAGGTTCAGTATGAACTCTCAAAAGGATAAATTAAAAAAAAAAAACAAACTCCAACTGTTTTACTCGTAGGAATAAAATAGGGCTAACCCAAAAACAGTAAAATTTGTAACTTTGTATATGTACATGTTCTAAAAAATACAAGGATATGTTACTTTTAACAATTTTTTTAGAAAGTATGGAATTCTTTAAATTCAATGGAAGATGGCGCCCTAATAATAAAAAGCACGCAATGTTATATTAAAACGTAGGCGATTTCGAAATAATTGATGAAAGACCAGTCTCGGTTTGTTACGACTTTCTGAGAATTGGTAGAAGTCAATAAATAATTGTGTATTCAAATAATTGTTCGGATAAGTCAATTACCTAACTATACAGGCTCTCAAACTTTTCATTAGTACACTCTTGTAGATCCAACCCAAAATACCTTTAAAATACCCAATCAATTTTAAACGAAAGAGGGTAAATATATCATTTTAACAAACGGTGTGTCATATATAGTGATTTGGAACCGTTCAGTTTGGTTTACGAGTTATCTACAATTTTTCGTTTCAATGCAAAATGTAAGCCTTATTCGGTCCGCCAGCGGCCACCACACATTAAACAAATATGATTTCAGTTAAGTTTACGAGAGTTATCTAGAATTTTTCGTTTCAATGCAAAACGTCGGCCTCATTCCGTCCGCCAGGGGCCATCACACATTAGACAAATATGATTTGCCCAAAGTGTGGTTCTCTTCTAATTACAGTGGCCACTTGTCCGGACAAGCACTCCGTATAATAATCACTGATTTCCTTTTGATTGTTGCCTTTTCGACGAGTACATGAGTACGTGTATAGGCACAACGAACGAAAATGTAGCGCGATACGCTGCGATTTTTTTGTGACAGCGCATTGTATTTGTGCCCTAGTATGTACAAAGCTGAGTTACAAGGTACTAATGAAAAGTGTTTCACCAAACTGCTTTTATCAAGCGTATGGTTGAAATGTAACAGCTCAAAAAAACAGTGTAAAAAATTCGTCAAAATTGGCGATACTTTAAATTTCCTACATTTTTACAAAAATTATTTGAAATAATTGAAAGTAACAATAAACAGATCAACGTTTTTGAATATCTATGAATATATTTCTGCTTTCGAGATAGTGTGAGAATGGGTTCAACATGAAATCCACATCAAACATTTGGTTTCAGAAAACAAAAATAGTTAAATAGACAAACAAGCACTTTAAAGTATTTAACATTTGGGTTATGGACAAGTAGATAATTATTAAACATATGTTTACCTTAAGGACGTAACACAAGTAAAAATATGATTAAAAAAACCCTATTCATGTGACATTTACCAAATTATTAAGGTATTGCTTGGTTTTTCCCTGAAGTCAACATTCGTACTACTTAAACTATGTTAAAAAAAAAAAATTAAAAAAAGTAATTTATAAACCAAAACAACTCAATTCGTGTGGAAAACTACTCTTGAGAACCATAAATTGCAGGTATATGTGCCGTTTTATTTGCCCATTTAACCCAACCCCAACTTAGTGCCCATTTAAAACTTTAATTAGGTCAAAAATTATATTTACCAATCAATTAAGGCGTAAAGGCTATATTTCCGCAGAATTAAAATTTTATTTACTTTAGTTTAAACGCTTAATTCACTTGTGACAGCATATTTTTATATCAGTTTTATAATTTTCAGAAATATTTACGATTTTTGAACATACTGTATGCATTGGTAATTCACTCAATTTCGACTCTACTGTATCTCTGATAACTTCAAACAGTTCGCAATATTTTCGAAAAATTGAGTCTGACTTTACAAATGAAGTAGATTTTTAATGGTTCTAATTATACATAAAATAATGTTTAAAAACTTCTTTCAATTTTTTCAGTAGTGCGCGAGATAAAGCTAATGCAATTTTAATCCCATGAAATTGGAGCTGACATTTTCCTCCCTCCTTTACTACTTATAAACAACTTCTCCTAAGACAGTCGACATATTCCAGTTTAAAAAACAAGACATCCTCAGGCTTGCAGTGTTCCTGCTAATGTTAGTGAAGAAATGAAGCACCACATATAATTTCTAATAAATTGTACAAGTAGTATCACTTTTTCAACAAGACTCAAACTGGCAGTGTATTATCAATATTTAAGAAGCGTATAAATGCCACAATAAAAAACTGCAGGTCTGTCTCAGTACTAAGCACCTTTGAAAGAGTTCTGTACAAACGATATACGGAATGACCAACTTGGATCCTAAACTAACATATCTACAGATACTGCAGAATTCCAACGTTCATCCATGATTTTGACTTGTAAATGTCTTTCATACTTTAAAGTTTAACTTTATTCAGGAGCTCTACAATATCGGGCTTTCATTCAACACCAGATGATCGGTATTGGCACCGCTCACAATCTTACTCTTAATGAATTATCCCTGCCATGAACCATCATTAAGTTCGCCAAAGGCGCATCAGTAAATATACCTGCAAGACGATTTACATTCACATGAAAGAATTAGTCATGTATAAGAATTAATGATAAAGTGACTGGTGCTTCACGAACAGTCTTATCGTGATTGACAAGAAGATTGTTATGGTCCATTATTTAAACAGAGTACAGCGGAATCAAGCAAAAACAAATATGAAGTTTCTGGCAACATATTTGGAATCAAGAAGCTTACATGAACGTCACAACTGGAACATATCAGCACAAAAATTAAGCCGGACCTAGTTTGCCATTCTCAAGTTAAAACCGTCTGTATCGGTTGATTGATGATATAATAATTATTAACTCTGGTTTAAGCACATCAAAATATTGAAGGGAGAACAATAGAAGCGTATTGTCAAGTAGCTTTAGGCTTTCGATTGGACCAACTATTATCATTAATCTTTATTGCACAGTTAATCATAAAACTTAATTTCACTGAAAGTGGAAAACAAATGTATTCGTTTTACTACCAAAATGAAACTTGTGTTAATTCATAGCATATTTGGTACCTCTATCTCAAACTGTTTAGAACTTCATTTTATACTTGCATTATGCATATCACTTCACAGATTCTTCTTTTATCACGAATTACATTAGCTGGCAAATTATAACCCAAACTAACCTATTTATGGATTATTTATATATCTCTTGAATTAAAGTCGTAATCAAAATCACGATTTAAATATATTAATCATTAAAAAAAAAAAGTAGAGGTCCGTAAGATCCCAGTCGGGACAATTTGCATTTTTACAACAAAATTACTGTTAAGAGCATAAGGGGGGACACGATGATTCGCTGGGTTCAATTACTGACACAAGGTGTTTGGTTTAAAACAGAACACCCCTTTGTCCATATCTGGGATTTTCCGATCCGGCAAGTTAAGTGTAATCCTTAAAATAGTTCGTATGTAAATCTCTGTCAATCTCAAATAGTTACTGAGCTAAAGGGAAAGAGTCCGGAAATATATCATTGTCAAAAGTATTTTTCCCTCTTGCACTGTTATCAGGATTTAACTTTTGTTGAATATGCTGACTGTATGTATTGTTACTTTCAGATTAAACCATTTAAAGTAATTAAGTGTCACATTGTTCCACCAAGTAGAACACCCTATAACCATAAATTTTTTTTCTTGGATTCGTATTATTCTAGTATAACTATGTCACCTTGCTGATTCAACAAATATTTTGAAGGAATTGAAAAAATAGTATTCCGTCGAAGGCGACAAATTGAGGAGTATTTCAATTTATGTACAAGCATTCAAGGAAATGATTCGTCAATAACATATAATAAGTTAAAAATTAAAATATAACGGGCTCTTCTCAGTAAAATCCGAACTTGGCTGTTTCTAAATACGTTTTTTTTTTAATCTGACGCTCCCTTTAGAAATTCTAAAAACTGATAACTAAAACATACTTCTGAGAAATTTTGCACAATACAAGGCTTATATAAGTTTTCCAGGTAAAAACATAAATTCGAATTATAATGAATACATTTGATGTTCTTTTAAAACCTTAATGAAGGTCTTAAAATGTCATATCTATTATCGGTCTTACACTAATATGACCTAGATTAAAAGCATAATGGAGAAAAAAATTAAATTGATCCGCCGTTTTCCACAACCATAGATAAAAAAGTATCTATCAACGATTAAAAAAATATTTCATGTAGAAGACGGTTCAGATGATTTTGAAAATATTTCTTAAGATTGGGCTAATTAAATTTTGCTCTTAAATGTTGGCTTATTACAGGAATATCCACGTCAGAATTGCAGTGACACCCAAGAAACTACATCGCCTTTATTGACTAACCCGAATTCTCTAGCATGTTCAACTTTCCTTCTCCGGATTCATCCGATTGCCTGAGAAATATGTGGTAATCTGCAATAACATATTTTATAGAGACAACGTCCAAGTATGGATTTCACCTTCGAAGCCGATTTCGAAAAGATAATCAACGAATATTTTTCGAGGCTACCATAGATTTTTAACTGCCCCATTATGTTTCTCCAAACCTGTAACGCTATTTAAAAAAAATCGGCCTCCCTTACACGAAGACACTCAGTAATCGCTATCTGAATCATCGAAGGTGTATTTCGTTTTTGCTGCGCCTCGACCACGTCGACTTTTTTGAGATTCCGAAGGTTCTTCCAAGTCTTCCACCACAAAGTCATCGTCTGAGGAGACAGCAGCTCTTTTCTTGCCTTTCGTTTTAATTGGCGGCGAGTCATCGCTATCACTTGTTGGTTTCTTCTTCTTGGCTAGAAAGTTAAAGAAAAATAATATATAAAAATGTATTGGATAGGAAATTGTGAAGGTACAGAACAAAAACATTCATGATCCGTAGTACACCCAAACACCCAATACCAATCATTCCATGATTTTATGTCCATTAATACATACATTTCAGTAGAAAGCTCTAAGCCAATACTGATTTTACAGTATATTTTGATCTGCAAAAATATTTAGGAGGCTTGTGAGCTCATTGAAGGGGCAACATTTTGGAAACAGCCCGTAAAGAACAGAAAAATAAGCAAAAATGGACGCGATTAATTAGGAATGAGCTTAGAGAAAAGTCGCATAAATCCAGTAATGCAATTGATATACACAAGGCCTATTTTTAATTGATTAGAGCCTTACGCCACAACATGACTTCCTAAAAGTAATTAATATTGACGCTAACCCTCGGCACCCCCACTTGATATATTTTCGCTTCGATTTCAAGATAAAATATTATTTATTATGTTTATACTTGGGTTCAAATTAAGTGTTTCTATTATTTTCAAATTTGCCATCATGTCAATAAAACAATAGAAGTACATATTTAGAAAGATTTTTAAAAAATACATGAAAAAGGGTAGTTTGGGTTAGTTATGTTTTAAAATTTAGATTATAAAGGGGGGTGGTGTTGATTTTGCACATTGCGCCGGGTAGTGCTTCGGTCTCGTCTCGTCTTGAAATTCGAGACCGATACGAGACTAGGAATTATATAAAGTACACTTTACTAGTTGCCTACCTATATTTATGAGTAACACAAAAAAATATTTTCAAAACAGGTCTAAATTATAAGTAAACTACAAAAATAAAAAATATATAAGTACACCAAAATCAAGGAAATCTAGGAAAGCATCGTATCTAAAGTACAATTTACTAGTTGCCTACCTACATTTATGAGTAACACGAAAAAAAAATATTTTCAAAACAGATCTTATATAGTATATAATAATTTCAAATTCACCCACCCGCCGGGGATTTACCTAAAAACTATAGACTAGGCAGAGGAGCGTTACCATAGGCATATAACTAAAATTTATATGTCTATGAGCGTTACTATGCAGTTTTTTTTATTTCAATATGTTTTTTAGTTTATTTTTTCTTATAAAAAAGTAGTTTACTTACATAGGTAGGTATGTTAAAAGTAAACTTTATCATTTCAAACAGAATCCTTCACTTGCAGCCAATAGCCAATAATCTTTCTGCTCTATGCCATGTTTACTTACGATCATTTATATTTTTTTGCTCCGGAATGCGCCTCATGAAAGGGTTCTTAGGTTTACTTTCGAAAATATAAAATATAATGTAGAGTAGACTATTCTGACTACATTGACTACTCTACTCTTTGTCCCTGATATAATATTTTTTACTTGCCAGCCTCCCTACCAATTTTGTTACCTCTATAAAGATTTTTTTATGACTTTGTTGTTTAAATTAATATTATTATTTATTTTATAATTATTTATCTGAAAAAAAAACCCAAAAAAATCTAATTATTATTCATTAACGTGGTAATATCCCAAAATTGGTCGAATTTATAATACACATTCTTGGGAAGTGTTTCAAAAAAGGGTACTTTTTTTAAGTGCACGAGACTCTTGGTGAGACCGAGACCAAGGCCGCGACCACAAAATGTCTCGGCGAGACCGAGACCTCAATAGTCTCGTCTCGGCACTAGCGCCGAGGCCTAATGGTAAAAAAGCCTTGCTGAAATCCAACTACACATCTTTACAGCTCATACTGCTCATAGCTCAAAGTTTATCTAGTAAAGTTAATTGAAATACTAAACTCTTTTCCAGCCAACAGAAAAACAACCTGAGATGCGAGTCCATACTCCACAAAATATTAGACCTATTTCCTTACTCTCTACTTTGGTTAGGATAAGTAGGAAATGAGAAAAGTGGTTTTATTTCAAAACATGAAATAACATCCTGTCACTTTCAACTTAGATTTCAGAATGGAAAAACACTGAGCATATTTCCATTATAGATTGACCTATATAATATAGAAGGGGTGTCACCAAAAAAAAATCATCTGTACAGCTCACACGCGGTGAAAGTGAAACCTTCATAAAAGTAAGCCAAGCGGTCACCCATCCAAGTACTAACCACGCCCGACTTTGCTTAACTGAACCAACATATAACAACGGTATAAACGTGTTTTATTACATTCCCTCGCAGGCTACATCCTATAGATCTCTTATTACTGTCACTTTTTAGTTTCATCGAGTCTTAAATCACACCCGTGCTAAAGAAGTTTTCACTTCAAAAAAATTGTATAAAAATAATAATCAGTGAAAAATATCTAAGAACTTTAGCAAATACCGCGCTTTGGTAGAGAGAATATTAAACGTAAATATAGACTTTAAAAGATGAACCTATTTCTGCTATGAGGTCTTACTGACACGGACGGTTGCAACTTTACGCAATTGACTAATTACTGTTACCTACCTATACAGTTCAGCGACTGACTATATTCTATCGGGTCATGATCACTTTATTTTTTTTATCACAAATAACTTAATTTAATTTTGCCAATTTTCCTTTATACTACATGAACTTTTTATGTTGTTTATTTTAATGGTATAGACTAAAAGATAGTACATGATATAAAATAATGTATTGATCAAATGCATCATTTGTTTTATCCAATGTCAAATTGAAACAGTTCAGAAAAAATACTCATCTTTGATAATTTAAAGCTCTTTCTAGCTCTGAAAATAAAAGCTCCAAGGGCCAAAATATATGGAAAAACTACAAGAATAATAAATAACCAGAATCCAAACTCTCAACTGTCACCGTGAATATTGACTAAAAGCGCTGGGTGACCTTCAGTCCACGTCACAGCCAGAATTCCATGAGCGTGCTTACTGCATTTTGACTGATTTAATATTATCCATCTTATTAAGGAAATAGTACGGAAGGCGGGATAGCTGAACCCTTGTTTATACATTGCTGAACTTTAGTTAAGAATAATTGAAACTAATCGAAAGTTGATTGGACAGCTAACCCAAACTAACCAAGTCTATTAAAATTCATTATAACGTATCGAAACCAGCTCAAATAAGTAAAATAGGTTGATACTAAGTGAAACTAACCAAAAGTTGATTAGACGACTAACCCAAACTAACAAAATCTATTAAAATTCATTATAATATATCGGAACCGGCTCAAATAAGTAAAATAAGTTGAGACTAAGTAAAACTAACCTAAAGTTGATTGGACGACTAACCCAAACTAACCAAATCAATTAAAATTGATTATAACCTATCACAACTGGCTCAAATAAATAAAATAAGTTGAGACTAAGTGAAACTAACCGAAAGTTGATTGGACAACTAACCCGTACTAACTAAATTTATTAAAATTGATTATAACAGATCGTCACTGGCTCAAATAAATAAAATGAGTTGAGACCAAGTGTAACTAACCGAAAGCGGATTGGACGACTAACTCGAACTAACCAAATTTATTAATTGATTATAACGTATCGGAACCGGTTAAAATGACTAAAATAAGTTGAGACTATGCCAAACTAACCGAAAGTTGCTTCAACGACTAACCAAAACTCACCAAATCTATTAAAATTGATTAATATTTGATTCTTATAACATCGACAAAGAAGTATTCACTTCTATCACGTGGAATGTGCTACTCGCGACTTTTTTGCCAATCTCGACGAATTTTGGGGATCCTAGAGTCCAAAAAACATTAAATTCTGAAAAAAAAACAAAATTGTGTCCCAGTGTGTGTCTGTCCGTCACACGACTTTTCTCCAAAACCGTTACGCCGATTTCCACCAAAATGGTTATTTAGGGGTTTCGGGACAATACCTCCAGACGTTTTATAATTTTTTTCTTTAACCTTACAATTAAGGATAGTTTATATAATATACATAATATATAACTGCCTCGTTTTTCTGTGAAAAATCGGTGCAGTCCCTTTACTCTTGAGAAAAATGAATAAAATCGATTTTCTCGGAAACATCTCCAACGATTTTCTTCAAAGTTATACTTATTTACCAATTAGTAAGGCAAATAATATTTACTTGTTTGTTTTCCTAGGGAAAATAATATAAAGCCACTTTGCTAGTGAAAATATTGATCTTCCAATTTTTCCCAGGTCTGTGGCGGAGCTATGTTCCAACTTTTTTTTTTAAATTCCAATAAGTGAGAAATTAGTACCGTTTATTTAAGAATTTTTCCAAATCATCAGTGTTTTTCAAATTCACAGATATCCGTTTTAATGAGTTTTCAGCATATGGGCTTTAGTTTTAATTTTAGAACCATTCCAAATAATAATGCCCTGTTGAATCCTATCATATCAAAATACCCCACTATATTAACGCTGCCAGATATGTCATTAACATGTAAAATTATCTATTAATATAATACATAAAAAGATTCAGATAGAGGTATTCATATTTACAAATAGAAAAGTCACGTGTATCACAGTATGGTTATGATACGTTATAATACATTTTAATACATTTGGTTAGTTTTGGTTAGTCTTTCAAACAACTTTCGGGGAGTTTCACTTAGTATCAACTTATTTTAGTCATTTGAAGCGGTTACGATACGTTGTAATAAATTTTAATAGATTTGGTCAGTTATGGTTAGTCATTGGCGCAACTTTCGATTTGTTTCACTTAGTCTCAACGTATTTTAGATATTTGAACCCGTTCCGTTCTCAACAAGGGAAAATGCATCCAAAGTATAACCCCGCATTTCAGACAGCTAGAATTTTACCGTATTTTAGACAATCCGTTTACTACAGCTGTAGCGCCTACACTGGCGAGTTTCGGCGGAATTTCGGCGGAACGAGCCATTCGAGGTCACAGCAGCCCAGGCATAGCAACAAAGAAACATTGGATTCTGCTAATTTATTATTCTTGTGGAAAAACACTGTAAATCAAATAATATGTGTTTTGAACCAATGAATACATGTTAGCTACGTTGAACGATCTAAGACAAACGGTATAGATATTCAGTGTGAACTAGGATTGGAAGTTTTTTGCAAGTATTTTTCATTATTTGGGAATGAGATGGATGACAAATCTGTACATTCTTAACATTTAAGTTACAATATTATAAAACTTCATAAAAGGTGGGAAAGTAAATTACAGTAAGTGTTCTTCCTATGAAAATCCGCCTAAATGTGCAGTGGACTTATCCGGACCATTTTTATTAAACCTCAAAAAAATTTTTTCGCATCGCTAATTTTGCTACATTTTTTAAATCCATCAAAACTTATTACAACGTTTCTCCCGTAAAAGCATTTACGAGGAGGTGAAGTGTATTCTCTTGGTTTTCTGCCAAATAAACTACATATACGTTAACGAATGTGAAAACAAAACGCATATTAAATTTTGTAGACAAGACAATGGCGCTTTAAAAATATATATGAAAATTTAAATTATTCATGAAAAACGGATCTTTTGCAAAAAAATCAATCATGAGCCAAAATCTAGAAGTTGCCAGAAGTAAATTTTCAAGAACCCAAAACACATTTACAAAGTTGAAAGGCCAATTGTAGTTGTAGACAAACAGAAACACTGTCATGATTTATTAGGAAAAAAACTGATGGACACCCTTTCTTTTTTTTAAGAATGTATACATATATAACGAACATATTTAAGTTGTTTTGACTTTTTCAAACTCTTTGAACCCACAGTAGCTTTCATTTTCTTGTTGATATATTTCGCAAGTTTGACGAACCCCGCACGCCGGCATCATAACATTCTATTATAGCGTCAAATAGAGAGAAATCCATGAAATAAATTTTCTAAAGTTGCACACAATATGTAAAGAATATAGATTTAAAATAAGTTTTAAACAATCATGCAATGTTTTCATTTACATCAACCTAATAACTATCATCTTAATTGTATCTTGATTCGACACCAAAAGCCGAATACTCTGTCGCTACGTATAAAAAGCAGGGGGGGGGGGGGGGGGGGGGTTGGGCATGTTGCTATAAATCTTTATAAAAACTTGACAATTTGCAAGAGCTTTTTACTGTTATTTACATTTTACTAACCATTTTTAGATTTGTTCGTTCTTGACAACGGGGGCAGATTTGTTCCTTGAAACGTCGACCGTTTTTCCAGTTTCCTTTAGGTTTTTCAGCTTCGTTAGGGTCACTAACTAACACTTGTGCTGTTTACACCATGAAGCCAGAGCAAGCGGCTCCATTTTTATGAATATTTATAAATAGAAGTGGAGCAACAGGCAAACATTTGTAAGGTAAACAATATAGAACATATCTACATTAAAATCGTTATATCTCGGCAATAGTTCATCGTAGCGTGTTATATCTTTTACCCCTTTTAACGGTGAACAATGGTGATGGTATGAATCGATTTGAGCTGGCAAATTTCTTTAGAAAGAAGTAGAAACCAATAAGATCAGCAACAGTCTGCAGTATTCAGTGATAGGACGAAAACGATTTACGTTGTCTTTCACGAAATGATGCTAAAGAAGCTTAATATTTCCCTAGACGATCACATTATGACTAATAACAAGAACTTGCGGTATGGTCAGAATAAACTATGGCCATAATTATAGGTATCCGGATCTTTCCGTCGGTACCTACCGGTGAACCTAATAATGCGACGCTTATTATTTCAATATTTTAATTCAATAGAATATGTTGGGAATATTTTATTTAAATGTTCTGTAATTATTTTGAACACTTGCATTCCAAACTAGAATGAAACGATGATCTAAATATCAACTTCCATGTTGTAATACAGGATACTATAATTGTTACAACAGAAATATAATTTTTCTACGAAAATAGAAAAGTAATAAAACGAACCTCTGGGTTTCTTTGGCTTATCGGCAGCTTTCGGTTTGCTCGTCTTCTTAGTCTCAAAGTCATCCTCCGAATCGGACGACAATCTTCTTTTAGGCGCAGGGATCGGAGCTTCATCCTCTTTTTCTTCCTCCTTTTGCGCGCCAACCAAACTATCAAATAAGTCTTCAGACGATTCTTGTATCCGTGGTGGCGGCTTCTCGTCATCGCTTTCATCGCTGACCAGTAGTACCTAAAAATAAAAATTAATTGAATTATCTTATGGATCAGTTTAAGGGAATCTAATATATTTTACTTAAATAACAATGAGAATGGAACAACGTTGTTTCCATTTCAGTTTCAATTTATTCGCTATAGTCCAGATATAACTCAATTATTTAGATAAATGTACAATATACAGGGTGAGCCAGGAGAAATGGGCCTAACTATAGAAGGTGTAATCTACACGTCAAAATAATAAGAAAAACTCATATGTTGTTATCCGATTTTCATTTGTTTTAAAGTCATAGCGTAAACAAAAAAATTCCTACATTTACATTGTTTTAAATAAATCGTTCGTTTAGTAAATGTTCAAAAATACCGCCATTGACTTCTAAACATTTCCTTCCTCGTCGCGCGTTGCTCTTCTGATTGATTGATGCCTTTCTAATTAATGCATCCCGATTCTCGACTTTTACTTTGTATACCTCATCTGTGAACCAGCCCCATAAATTATAGCTCTCATGTAATAAATAGTTTTTAATTTCCTAATTTTATTTTTGTCTGTCACAGTTCTGTTAGTGTCAGTATAAAATGTGACATTGATTCACCGTTTATTTTCGGGTTTGAATCATTTAAACCTTATTAAATGCCATACATTTATTCAAATCTTGAATGTGCCAATATGGTTTTTATTTATGGTTTTTGTAATGGGAATGCTACAGCGGCTGCCCAAGTAGCACCATAAAAACATTTTACATTTATTTGAGGTTTAAAACGATTTTATCGTGGTAAATAAAAAGATAATGGTTTTAAAATTGCCTTGTAGATATACTGACAGAACTTAAAAACTATTTAGCATTTAGTACTGGTTCTAAAGCATCTAATAAAATTATCAAATAAGATTAATTAAGGAATCTCTTACAATATTTTGGTCCTGGTTAAGTAAACTACACCCCTACATTTTTTTAAATGACCCCATAAAAATTTATCCATTGGCGTGATATCGGGGCTATTTGGTGGCCCATGAATTGTTCCGTTACGGCCAATCCACTGATTGTAATGCACATTTAAGTATGTTACCACTTCTCGAACTGCATGAGGCGGAGCACCATCCTGCTGCCAAATGATATTGTTGTCGACTTGCAATGGCAATATTTCCAAGAAATCCTCGATATCGTTTTGAAGAAACTGGAGGTATCTTTGCTCTGTTAAAGAGCCACGATAAAATAGTGGTCCAATGATTCGATTTTCTAACATCCCACACCAAACATTAAGTGAGCTCCTACATTGAAACTTTATCACTTCATATCTATGAGGGTTAACTGCTGCCCAGTATCTTGTATTTTTTCGATTGTATACCCCTGATGTTGTAACAATGGCTCGATTCCTTCTATTCTGTCTTTTCAACTTTCTTGGCTTATCTTTCAATGTCTTGCTTTCTTCAAATAGGGTCTTAATTCTGAGAATTGCATCTACTGAAATGTCTCTAGAAACTCTCAAAAAATGTTCTTTGTGTTTGTCGAGCATTCTCTCCACTTTTGTAATATAATTTTATTACACTTAGTCGTTCTTCTAAAGAATATTTCATTATTTGTAACTAATTCGTGAAAAATATAGTATAAAAACTGGAAACTTTATTATTTGGTGTGACCCGAGTACATCCACCACCGAGTAGCGACAGAAACCGTCGGAACATTTGATGTTTGGGGGTCAAATTTTCTTTCTCTCTCATTTGACGTGTTTGACGGATAAACAAACTATTTCACTGGTTAAATTGTGAAGAACTCGTTTACACTGTCGATAATTTGAAGTGGACTTAATATTACAAGGATATTTGCGGTTAAATTAATATGAATATCAATGAAAAACTTTATAAAAGAAAATATTTTGTTTGCTTTATTTTATCACACACAAAACAAACATTCTAGTCTACAAAATTCAAATTTGGCGAAACAAATTAACAGAAATAGTATTGCAATATAAATGATTTTTGAAGTGAATACTTCTTTGGTTTCAATATGATGTTTCAAGGCCGCGTCAAGACATGGTTTTCAAATATTCGTCTCGCGTTATGAAAATAATTGGTATCATCGCGGGTATGATTCAATTTGTTTTATAATATAAAGAGTGTGGCAAACGTATCGGAACCGACTCAAATGATTAAAATAAGTTGAGAATAAGTGAAACTAACCGAAAGTTGATTGGACGACTATTCCAAACTAACTAATTCTATTAAAATTGATTATAACGTATCGCAACCGGCTCAAATAAGTAAAATAAGTTGAGACTAAGTGAAACTAAACGAAAGTTGAATAGACGACTAACCCAAACTAACCAAATCTATTAAGATTGATTATAACCTAGCGGAACCAACTCAAATTACTAAATTAGGTTAAGATTGTTGAGAATAAGTTAAACTAACCGAAAGTTGATTCGACAACTAACCAGAACTAACTAAATCTATTAAAATTGAGTATAAATTATCGGAATTCACTCAAATAGTTAAAAATAAGTTTATGCTAAGTGAAACTAACCGCGTTAGATTGGGGATTGAGACGAATCGAATGCATTTTTTTTTTGGTTTTTACAACCACCCCTAATTTTATAAACTGTAAAAGCGAACGAAACTTGAAGTAATATGTATTTATGTGGTATACTTTAGAAACCTAAACTTACGTAATCTGTTAAAAGTTATTGTTTACATTAAATTGTCTTAGGGGTGGGTGAGGGTGACTTTTAGGTTCTCACGACAGACTAGTCGTGTTGCATACCGTTAGATCTGGGAATAGGAAACGAATCGAATGCCAGTGGGATACAGCTGGTAGGGCTAAAAAATACATTTTGACATAAAATTGATACCTAGTTAAAAATACTAAAGTTGCGCGGATGTCTCAGATATGAGACACGGGGGCATTAAAACTAGGAAAAAAATATAAATCACAAACGACCAAAGAGAAAATACTATTTCTGGACAAACGTACGTACAATGATCGCAATGAATAAATCAACTGCATGACTATAAATGAAGCATCCTTTTCACAATGATAGCGGCTCAAGTTTCTTTTAGTGGAAATCGGCTACAAAAAATATCGGTCCATAGGACAATTCTACACAAGAATATCAACTTTTTTTTCCTGAGGAAATGTTTTGTTTTCCAGAAAATTCGATTTTTTTTTACTTATATCATAATTGAACTAAAACCTGTCTTTGGATAATTTTCCTATTTTTTTTTTTTGTATAGGCCGGTACAGAAAAACCTATTAATTCAATAAAATGGTATTATTCCGAAATTGTCTAATTAATGGAAAATTTTAATTTTTTTTGTAGGTTTGAATATCGGAAATCTGTTATGGAGATGAAAATTAGATAATAATTCTATTTGGCAAGTAATTTGCTCATTAAACATGTACAATTTTTTTCGCGAAAGTTCATCATATGGAAAATATTATAGAAATTATTTAAATTGGCATAATAGATCCGTGTGTTTTGTTAGTTTGGGTTAATTTTGGTTCTTAGGTAGGATAGACCAAGCGCGTAGCACGCTTGCCTCACTGGGCTTGTTCGGTTAATTAAAGTTAGTTTCGATTATTTTTGCTTTGTTCACTCTGGTTAATTGGGGTTAGTTTTGCTTAATCTGGGTTAGTTTTGGTTAGTCTAGGTTAATCTTGATTAGTTTGGGTTGGTCTTAGTTAGTGTTGGTTAGTTTTGATTAGTTTGGATTAGCTGTAGTTGGTTTAGGTTAGTTTGGTTTACTCTGGTTAATTAGGGTTAGTTTTGCTTAGTTTGGGTTAATCTTGATTAGTCTGAGTTGGTTTTGGTTAGTTTGGGTGAGTGTTGGTTTCTATTGATTAGTTTGGAAGAACTGTGGTTGGTTGGAGTTAGTTGGGAATAGTGAAGAGTCTTTTTACTCCGGTTAATTAGGGTTAGAGAGGTAGAGAGGCACTCTTAGCCAAGATGTTTTTTTTTCAAATACATTTTCGCTCTTCTAAACTTTTAATTGTTTTTTTTTTTGAAAATGACAATGATGTATTTGCGGCGAAAAATTTTGATTGTCCTGCGTTGAAAGAGATACTCTAATACCAAAAAAATAAATTTATTCTTTTCCTAACGGATTTCCGCTAAACGAAACTTGACCCATGATCGCAACAAATACATCAACCGCCTGACTATAAATGAAACATCATTTGCTTTGTCATATGACAGCAAAACAATCTATTTCGCGCAAGCGCCATGAAAATTGAAAACCGTAATGTCGCTACTCGGTGGTGGATGTACTCGGGTTTGGGGGTCAAATTTTCTTTATCTCTCATTTGACGCGTTTGACGGATAAACAACCTATTTCACTGATTAAATTGTGAAGAACTCGTTTACACTGTCGATAATTTGAAGTGGACTTAATGAAATAAGGATATTTGCAGTTGAATTAATATGAATATCATTGAAAAACTTTACTAAAAGAAAATAGTTTGTTTGCTTTATTTTATCACACACAAAACAAACATTTTTAATTTATAGTCTAGAAAAATCAAATTTTGTGAAACAAATTAACAGAAATGGTATTGCAATATAAATGATTTTTGAAGTGAGTACTTCTTTGGTTTCATGAGAATGATTTTTCAAGGCCGCGTCACGACATGGTTTTGAAATATTCGTCCCGCGTTACGAAAAAATTAGTATCATCGCGGGTATGATTCAATTTGTGTTATAATATAAAGAGTGTGGCATACGTATCGGAACCGACTCAAATGATTAAAATAAGTTGAGAATAAGTGAAACTAACCGAAAGTTGATTGGACTACTAACCCAAACTAACCAATTCTATTAACATTGATTATAACGTATCGGAACAGGCTCAAATAAGTAAACTAAGTTGAGACTAAGTGACACTAACCGAAAGTTGAATACACGACTAACCCAAACTAACCAAATCTATTAAAATTGATTATAACCTAGCGGAACCGATTCAAATGACTAAATTAGGTTGAGAATAAGTTAAACTAATCGAAAGTTGATTCGACAACTAACCAGAACTAACCAAATCTATTAAAGTTGAGTATAAATTATCGGAATTCACTCAAATGGCTAAAAATAAGTTTATACTAAGTGAAACTAACCGCGTTAGATCGGGGATTGAGACGAATCGAATATATTTTTTTTTGTTTTTACAACCACCCCTAATGTTATAAACTGTAAAATGAACAAAACTTGAAGTAATATGTATTAATCTGCTAAAAGTTATTTTTTACCTACATTAAATTGTGTTAAGGGTGGGTGAGGGTAACTTTTAGGTTCTCACGACAGACTAGTCGTGTTGCATAGCGTTAGATCGGGGAATGAGAAACGAATCGAATGCCAGTGGGATACAGATGGTAGGGCTAAAAAATACATTTTGACAAAATTGATACCTAGTTAAAAATACTAAAGTTGCGCGGATGTCTCAGACATGAGACACGGGTGCATTAAAACTAGGAAAAAAAATATAAATCACAAACGACTAAAAAGAATACTATTTCTGGACAAACGTACGTACAATGATCGCAATGAATACATCAACTGCCTGACTATAAATGAAGCTTCCTTTTCACAATGATCACAGCTCAAGTTTCTTTTAGCGGAAATCGGCTACGAAAATACCGTTCTATAGAACAATTCTACACAAGAATAGCAAGAAAAAAAAAATTTGTTTTGTTTTCCAGAAAATTCGATTTTTTTTATATCATAATTTAACTAAAAACTGTCTTTGGATAATTTTCCTACTATTTTTTTTTTGCTATAGGCCGGTCCAGAAAAACCTATTAATTTAATAAAATGATGTTATTGCGAAAATGTTTAAATAATGGAAAATTTTAATCTTTTTATAGTTTTGAATATCGGAAATCTGTTATGGAGATGAAAATTAGATACTGATTCTATTTGGCTAGTAATTTGCTCTTTAAACATGTACAATTTTTTTCGCCGAAGTTCTTCATATGGAAAATATTATAGAAAATATTTAAATTGAGATAGTAGATCCGTGTGTTTTGTTAGTTTGGGTTAATTTTCGTTCTTTATTAGGTAGGGTTGGTCAAGCGCGTAACGCGCTTGTCTCATTGCGCTTGTTCGGTTAATTAAAGTTAGTTTCGATTATTTTTGCTTTGTTCGGGATAGTAAAGAGACAAGTGCGCTATCTTGACTCTGGTTAATTGGGGTTAGTTTTGCTTAGTCTGAGTTAGTTTTGGTTAGTCTGGGTTAATCTTGATAAATGAAGGTTTTAGTTATAACTAAAAGCATTCCAAACTAATCAAGATTAACACTATAGTGTTGGTTAGTTTTGATTAGTTTGGATTACTTGTAGTTGGTTTAGGTTAGTTTGGGGTGGTGAAGAGACAAGCGCACGTAGCGCGCCTGTCTCTTTACTCTGGTTAATTAGGGTTAGTTTTGCTTAGTCTCGGTTAGTTTCGGGTAATCTTGATTAGTCTGAGTTGGTTTTGGTTAGTTTGGGTGAGTGTTGATTTCTATTGATTAGTTTGGAAGAGCTGTGGTCGGTTTGGGTTAGTTGGGAAAGTGAAGTATTTTCACTTTGGTTAATTTGGGTTAGAGTGGTAGAGAGGCACTCTTAGCCAAGATTTTTTTTTTTCAAATACATTTTCGCTCTTCTAAACTTAAAATTTTTTTGTTTTGAAAATGACAATGATGTATTTGCGGCGAAAAATTTTGATTGTCCTGCGATGAGAGAGATACTCTGATACCAAAAAATAAATTTATTATTTTCCTAACGGATTTCCGCTAAACGAAACTTGACCCATGATCGCAACAAATACATCAAACGCCTGACTATAAATGAAGCATCATTTGCTTCGTCATATGACAGCTAAACAATCTATTTCGCGCAGGCGCCGCACAGTGCTTCGGGTATATGGCAGCTCAGGAAAAAAATCATATAATTTGAACGACATAAATATTTTTATTCTTTTAAATTTAAAACTATTATTGATGGTCTGATAGATTATCAAAAGAAGTTGAAATATGTTTAGGGGTGCTTAGAGGGATAAGTAGGCAAGGTTAACATTTTTATAAAGCTGGAGAAAAGTATAAATTAATACTTGTTTGGGATTTATATTTATGAAAAAAAAATTGCTTTATCACTTTATGGGATTATGGGTTTAAACTCTTATTTGCTCAATATTAGATATAATAAAACTAAAGAGAGCGGACGTAAATAGCCCCCTCCCATTTTTAATTTTTGAGCGAATCAATATATTTTGTTCAAATTTGGACATGACTTTTAAGAGTCGCTTTACTACTTTTTAACCTACAAAAAAATCGATGCGTTCAAAAATTAGACAGGGTGACTATTTACGTCCGCACAGTATACTTACAGCCATGTCATCAATGAAAAGAATATATATTACAGAAGAAAGATTTTTTTCAATAGATGGTAATTACAAGGTAATGTCCTATTATACAAGAGTTGTAACATATTTCTAAAACTAAATGGTTAATAAATTTATAAATTGGGAGAAATAAAAGCATAAAACATCATTTAAAAAAACGAAACCAAACTGAAATACAGATATTAATGTATAATTCTAATATTAAAAAACTTGGGAAATTTCCCTATTTAGTCTAGTGCCAACAAATTAAATTTTCAATTTATACTTATATATACATAGGAATTGTAAGTTTATGAAAACTAATTGAAAAAAATTAAATAAGCAAATTAATATACTACCTAATCTGAAAAGAAAGTATGTCGGGAAACCAATTTAAAAAATTAATCTGTTTCTTCATCACTTAAATTTAAAGCCATTCTTTCAATATTTATTAGGTCTTCATCAGATTTCAAATTGTAATTATCAAATATTAGATACTCATTAATATCACCATTTTCGGATTTTGTTGTTGTAGTTGTTCTTAACGAAGCCAAGTACGGATCAGAAGTAAGTAATAGTCCATTCATCAAATCCTTGTTCGTATTTGCCCTTGAACACTTTCTGGTGTGATGTAGCCTTAGTTTGCGAATTTCTTTGTGACGTGCTTCTAACGCATCTTCACCCAGTTGTCCAATAGGCAAATCAATGTTTTTTATAAAGTCTATTCCGTGCACAAGCAATTTGTGAACGGAACTTGGCATGTTATACCAACTATACAAGTCCATATATATCTGAAAAGTTTCTTTTAATAAATTCCCAAATTTTTCCAGGTGAATATTTTGCCCGCAGTTGACAATCCTTATGATTTTGTAAAAATTGTCTATAATATTTTTGTCAATTCCGGTAATAGAAGAAGAAAGGGGCGCACTTTTAAAAAAGGTTCTACTGGTGTTTCCATCATTTGTGGATCCAAACCCAGGTTTGGGTTTGTCGACTATTAACCCCATTTCTTTCCTAAATGCTGATTGTATGCGTTTTTTTGTTTCCTGAAAGATTACTTTATTTTCCATAGTTTTTACTTGCCAGCATTTTATAGGTAACCTATAGGCAATATGTAATAAACACTCAAATATTCGGATCCACAAATGAAGGGATGATATACCAAATCTTAAGTTTTCAGGTTTTATCGATTTTTTAAAAACTTCAAAGGAATTCATCTCCTTGGGTGAAGCCCCACAAACAAAACACCTTTGCGTACTGTTCGTGTTTGACAATATATTTGCAATACTACCATCCAACATAGATAAAATCATATCATGCTTTATGCTTAATTGAATTCCTTTAAAGTTTAGACTAAAGTCTTCGAGATTACTTATATTAGTTTCGAGTTCCCTTTCTTCTTCTCTTACCAGAGTAGCATTTTCTTTTAAAAATAAAAATTTTATCGGCCTACAAAAAAAAGTCGATGAGGGACGAGGATTACACCAATACACTTTGTTTGTATTTTGCTCAATTAGTTTTAATGGAGACAATGCAATGAGGAAAAAGTATTCATCTGTCAGTGTTTCGTCATTAAATTTTTGCTTGTAACTACTGTGGCCGGAGCTTCCATCAAATCCATATTTGTAAATTAGTTTAAGTTTTGAATTATTTTTAAGAAGGGAAATATCAAGTAGTTTTAAAATTCCGAAACTGGTGATATTAAGTAGTTCTTGAAGGTCTACTCTGCACATATATTCATTTACTGTAATTTGTTTAGGTAGAATATTAAATTGTAGTTGTCTTATTTTGTAAATACTAGGAAAACAATTCTTATGCAATGCATTTACACTTTTTCGTAAAGTAATATATTTTCTATTAGATAGATCCAAGTCTAAATATAAGGCTAACGCTTTTTCGGTAGAAAACACTCTTAATTCTTCAATGTCGGATTTTTTATTAAGCCCTGAGATCCGAGCAGATTCTTCGGCTGCAAAACGCAATTCTTCATAAGAGTAATTTGAAACTAATTCTTGTACACGAATTTTTTTGGCTTTGGGTCCACATTCTTCAAACGGTTTTATAGGACGACCACGATTACGACTACTGGAAGAGCAACCTAATTCTGTTTGATCAGACACCATTGTATTTAACAACTGAAAGTCTTTGTTTAGCCAGACCTGATTTTGGCTAAAAAATTTGTCATATTTCCTCTGACATTTTTTATACCGGTCATTTAGCCTAAGGCAATAAAAGTGTGCAGCCTCTTTAACCTTATTCTCAAAATTCGTAGAAATTTCCATATTCTCATAAAAAGTTAAAATTTTCATAAATACTGCATGTTCCGCCTCATCCGATTTGCTATTTTTCCAGACTAGTAGCAAATCTTCGTTTTTAATTTTCACATCGGTGCCTAGAAATAGGTTTTTTGGGCATTAGCGCAGACCTGCGCAAACATACAAATACACCGATAGAAAGAGGATGAATTTTACTTTATAATCAAGATTAAACTGCATGAGGCATTTTTGGGCTATTTAAAAAAACTCTACTTAAAGATACAAAACATCAAGAAATTATATAGCAAATGACTTGGTTTCATAAAAAATTAATTAGAAGTAAAGGGCTATATTTATGATTTCCAAATATACTCTATATTTTACTACATACCTGAAGCTTTATTGGCCATTGTTATTAATTTCACAACTAACTCACAAACAGGGTGAACATAAGGATTAAAATACCTGAATTGTACAATATCGCGTCGCACCAATTTTTTGCTTTCGTAGTGTTTTAAGTTTCGACAGGTTTTTTGTGACATAGCGATAAAAAAATTAAATTTCTGTCTTGGCATTAGTTCAATTAGTATATATTGTTTGAAATTCAAGTAAAAATTTGGCCACTTGAATATAGTCGATTTTCTATTTTTTTCCGTTGGTCGAAGCACTGTGCGCCGTGAAGATTGAAACCGTAATATCGCTACTCGGTGGTGGATGTACTCGGGTCTGACTACGGCCGCTTTAAAGCAGGTTAAAGGTTGAACAGGTGAAACGGGTATCCATCTATCAGGTATTAATCGTACGGTGGACGAACATTTTCCGAATTTAAAAGTGAAGAAAAAAGGCGTTTTTGAATTAAAAATCCATCATTTTAGATCAAAATTTATATGAGAAATCGGATAAGCACATTAAAAATATGGCATCCCATTTAAAAAAAAAAATATCAAAGTGACCCCTAGCACTTTTATTTTATGTTCAATTGTTTTTTGCTGAACATATCCGAATTCGCGGGAGAAAATTACATAAGATGGCTATTTCAGTTTTTTTTTATAAAAGTACAGAGAAAGTCAAAAAATCGCCTTGTCTAGTCCTCGTTGGATAACCCTGTACATTCCATCGACTTTTTGAAGGAAAATTATTTAAAAAAAAACCTAAAGATTTCTTTGATTGTTAAACTTTTAGAAATTTACTTTGAAATATCTATATACAAGGCGATATTATTTTCACCCACTCTTGACTCCTTGGTAGAGGTAGGGCTAGAGTTGAAGTGTTCTCCTGTTATGGAGGATGGATTTGTTCGTGAAATAGTGGCAGCTTTCGGTAAATCGAATCGGGCTTTACGGGGCTATTTGGGTCATACCTGCGCGTAGAATGACCATTATAGCCGTATCGTCGGCGTGTAATACCAGGTGAGTAGGTTGGTATCTTGGGTGTAGCATCAATGTACGTATTTAATAAATGAAGGCAACATACAAGTGTCCTATGGCATTCCTGCCGCAATACGATTGTTCGTTGTCTCTGCGTCCCCTATCTTGACACCGAACGTTCGGTTCGGCAGATACGTGGCTAGCAGTGCAGTGATGTGTAATGATATATCATCATATTCAGCATAAAGTTTATAAATAAGTCCGAAATGTCACACTCTGTCAAGAGCAGTGTTTTATGTGCTATTACAACCGTTGTACATATTTTGCACTACTCTTGCCGTTTGCATAACCGTTGTGGCCTGGACCCAAATTGTTCCGAAGTGTATTTATTTGGCCATCCGTAATTTCGATAGCAGGGATGACTTCGTACTTTTTCCACAGATTCCTTGCAAGCTTCCACAGTGAATTGTCTGATGCTCCCACACTGTTGACATACGCCAACCAGCTCTCTTTTCGATATTCTTTAGTGTTTTAATATTAGCTATTCTATTCGGTGAAAGCTATAAAAAAAATGCGTACATCTTTTTGTGAGTTATTATAAAATGTGGAAAATAAAACTATATTTCAAAAATAATGTGATATTTGACAAATGAAATAAATTTACCACATTGCAATATCAGCAGTTGCGTGCAATGTTTGTCGATAGCCATTCTAAATTTAACTTGAATTGATTAAGAATTTCAGAGAAATATAAGCGAATAATATAAAAAGGGAAAATATAGAACACTTACAGGTTTTGCTTTGCCCTCCATAACTAGGTCATTATCCAGTAACTCATCATTATCAGATAGCTGATTGTCGTCTTCGTCGGACAGATTGTACTTGGTTACCTACAAAAAATATTCCCTTTATAACACACTTAAACTAGTACCACACAAAATACTCAAGATAAGTGCTTGAAGGACAGAGCTAAAAGTTCTCTATAAAATGGATTCCGAATACTGAACTTTACTAAATGTACTTGATAAGAAGGTCTTAGGAATTCAAGTACTTGAAAACTTTTACACGGGATATCCAAACATTTATTATTAAAACAATTTGGAGAAAATATAGAACGGGACTTAAAGGGCGAGCCTCCCCTTTGATTAGATACTCAAGAGCATTAAATTCACAATCACTTAGTCTCACAAAAATCCACACCTCCCCCGACTCCGCACCAAAAGCCTTAATCAGTAACAGAAGGTGGGTAATTTCCATATCGCTGTCAGTGTTGCATTTAGTTCTAGTATGAGTAGGTCTGAAATCCACTTTTCTCATATAACACACTCGAATTTTACTTACTTTAGTTGCTGCTCTCCGGGCATTCGTTCGTTCTTTAACCGGCGACGCTACGACGTTTGCTTCAAAAGAACCATCAGAATCTTGATCAAATGAACCATCATTTTCAGAGTCAGACATGTTCCTCTTTTTCTTGCCTTTTTTCTTAGGTGAACCATTGGCTGCTAAAAATAAAATAAGCAGACCTATTGAATCGAATTCATATTAGGATGTTGACATAATCGATGAATAGCGTGGCAGAAAGATATAAGTTTTTGTTCTTAGCACTGACTGCTTAGCTACTAAAGAAGAATTTAAAGTTGCAATCCATAGCCTAGATATAGCTCAGACTGGCATTTAAGCCCTGTTGCCAGTAGTATATAATTAAAAAATATAATAATATATTTTTCTAGAAAATAAACCCATTGTATTTACCTTTCTTTTCAAAACTAAGTTTTGTCTGTTTAAACCCGTCAGATGTCACCCCCTTTTTCTTTTTAACCTTCTTTTCTACTTCTTCTGGAGTGCCCAGTTTATCTTTCAATGTTTTCTTGCTCTTGGTCATCGAATCGAATTCATCTTCTTCCTGTGAATTAAAATACGGTTTTATGCACATGTCAAGAACATATGTTTAACTAATTTTGACATTTAATTGTTTGGACATACAGTGTGTCCAAAAAAGTATGGAACATATGGGAAACTTTTTTATTATTGGTTTCTCAGAAAATTTTATTCTTGATAAAAGTTGGTGCTTGCCCTAAAACAGTAAATGAGTATTTCAAATTCTCCGTACTGCTTTTAGTGCGGGCGCAAATGTCATTTTTCCGAAATCGCGTTAAGAGTAAAGTACCTTAATTTATAAAGATACAGCAAAATCTTATAAGGAAAAGTTCTTCCAAATTAAAAAGTAATCTAAATATGAAATTTGAGTTAAGTACATCAACTTTTAATTTTTCTTTTTTTTCTCGATTTTTTCTTAAACGTTACGCCACTGGAGAATGTTTTGTTCTTTTGTCATTAGTATACTTGCCAAGTAACTTCAAAATTTATTTAGGATAGAAATTAGTTACATAGTTGCATAATGTTGCAGTTTTTCCAGAGGTAATAGCCAGGTTAGGTATCAGTGTGTTGCAAACACATTTAAACACTTTTGATTCAAAAATTTTTTCACTCAAAACCATGAATAGACCCAACTCTTTTCATTTCATGTAAAACAACTAATAACTTATTTACCTCTTGCACCCGATGAGTAAAATATGCCCAAGTATGAAATTTATTATTATTGAGTCAGTCATTCCAATTATTTTGTAATAATTATTGTGGACAATTATTTTGGACCAAAATTGTTTAAATGTGTTTGCAACACACTGATACCTAAACTGGCTTTTATCTCTGTAAAACCTGAAACATTATGCAACTATGTAACTAATGTCTACTTTAAATAAATTTTAAAGTTGCTTGGCAAGTATACTAATAGCAAAAGAACAAAGCATTCACCGATGGCGTAACGTTTGAGAAAAAAATCAAGAAAAAAAGGGAAATTAAAAATTGATGTACTTAACTCAAATTTCATTAGATTACGTTTTTAATTTGGAAGAACTTTTCCTTATAAGATTTTGCTGTATCTTTATAAATTAAGGTACTTTACTATTGACGCGATTTCGAAAAAATGACGTTTGCGTCCGCACTAAATGCAGTACGTAAAATTTGAAATATTCGTTTACTGCTTTAGGGTAAGCACCAACTTTTATGAAGAATAAAATTTTCTGAGAATCCAATAATAAAGGAGTTTCCCATATGTTGCATACTTTTTTGGACACACTGTATACTTCGAAAAAAACATTTTTGAAATCAGGTAAAGAATCTTTCAATTTTCGAGAAAACCCATATCCACCGAATCCGAAAACACCGCTTTCCAGTTTTGCCGTGTTTTTTTTTACATTTTATAGATCAGATATTGCACTCAAGATTTTTGTTGAAACGATCATTTACCCTCCCGAAATTTCCAACTACACTAAAAGTTAGATATAACGTTCGTCAAAGCACTAACAAATATGGACGTTATATCCTGTCGGACATTAAACCAGACTGCTTCAAAATTATAAACCCAAATTAAGTGTACATATACATATACAGGGTGTCTTAAATAGCGTGTGCCACTATTGCTATCTCTGAAACGGCAAGCCCTACGAGGTCGGATAATTTAGAGAAAAGTTGACTTTTTTGCTGCGCAATCAGGATCCGTTTACAGTGTTGTCAAAGATACAGTTACATTGAATATGAAAAATGCTTAAAAATATTTAGTCAATTATTACAAAAACTGTTCATTTTCAAGACCCAGTTTAAATTCAGAAGTTTTATATTTTTTTTCCGCGCTACAACATGGCACCTTCAAACTAACCTCCGGCGTTTCGTGTTGGGGCCACCACCATCAACTTAATTTTCCTAAATCCGGACATGTATTTTTTATTTCAGATTTTAAAAGCGTCCCAAAACTAATAACGTATCTCATTTATAATAAAAATTCACACATTATTGGCACTTTCCATAAGAACATAATATGAGAGAGAGACAAAAAAGAGAATTTTGGAGGAATTAAATAAAAAGGGGAAAAATATTTTTTCGAATAAGTGCGATACAATATTGGTATTGGGACATCAGTACTTAAAATCTGAAATAAAAAATCCAGGTCCGTATTTAACAAAGTTAAGTTGATGGTGGTGGCCCGAACACGAAACGCCAAAGGTGAAATTTGAAGACACCATATGGTAGAGCGGAGAAAACTATTAAAACTTTTGAATTTGAACTGTGTCTCGAAAATGAATAGTTTTTGTAATAATCGACGAAATATTTTTAGGTATCTTAGAAACTAACAGGAATTTGACAACACTGTACACGGATCCTGAATGGGTATCAAAAACGGCAACTTTTCTCTAATTAACCGACCTCTTAGCACTTACCGTTTCAGAGATAGCAATAGTGGCACACGCTATTTAAGATACCCTGTATAATATGCACATACACAGTGCAAATATATGTTCAACATACATACATCCAATAGGTATTCTCAAAACTACATATGCACATAGATCGGATATATAAGGTATTTATTTTCAAAAATAATCCGCTATTTTAGATTAAACGCAATGCTACACGTTTAACCCCCCAATCTCTGAGTACTTGTGCTCTTGCGTTCGCAAAACCCTTGCAAATTCCTCTAAATTTTGCTGCAAAAGTGGACCACTTATTGCTATTTCTCTAATTCTCTTCTTACACCATTGAAGCAACGCATGTTCAATTTCCAATTATTGGTCCGTAATTATGCTATATCAAAATTATTTGTAATAGTTCTTTTTAATCGAATATATGACGAAGTTAAACGTGGCACTTTACGATGCTCAGCAGGTTTCTTATTGTATCGTGAATGACGTACTTCATGTCAAAAATTACATTTTACGGTGTTTACAGTTACGGCTCATACCTCACTTATAATGTAAATAACTATTACAGCACAGTATTTTTCTTGCCAGACTCAGTACTGTAACAGTTATTTACATTATAAGTGCGGTACGAGTGGGACTCATTGACAATATGACAGTTTATTTATAAAATTACTCTAAATTAATTTGTTTTGTTACTGCTAGTGTAGGAATAATTTTATTTAAAGAAAACCTATTACTTACACTTTACCAGTTCCACACTACTTTTAAAACCTGCGATAAATAATTCGTTTTATGTTTAGTTTAGATATGTTCTATATTGTTGAGGAGAATTCATGTTTTAACTTACAAATTTTTGGGTTTTCTCTCCACTATCGTTTCGAATTGGTTATATAGAGCCTCTTCGGCTCTGGCTCCAGGATGTAAACAGCACACGTGCTAGTTTAGTGGCCCTAACGAAATACCTAGATAACTTCAAAACAAACCTTCAACGTTTCAGTGAATAAATCTATCACCGTTTTCAAGAAAGATAAAATCTAAAAATGAAAATGGTTAGTAAATACAATAAAACAGTAAAAAGCTCTTGCAGATTGTCAAGCTATAAACTGATTTTGACAAGATGACAATTATAATGCCATATCATTTAATTACCGGTTACTAGTGTGATATTGAGGTGTTATTTGGTAAATTAATTTTTTTGAAGTTTTATATATCTATAATTTGGTCACGGCACATATAACAACCAGCAATATCACATCTTCTTTTTTCGCATCTGCGCAAGTCCGCGCGCAAGATATTTCTTGGTAGGAAATCCGTCAAACTGCCGCCAGCGGCGTCGTGTTTTTACGACTGGTTTATTTTATTGCTATTGGAGTTAAATCGAAACCATAGGCGTGTATTAGTCAAATAATTGACATTGTGAAAGACGAACGTTGTTTATGACATTGTGTAATGCAAAAAGCCATGGTGTTTAAGCAATAAGAAATTGTACAAACCAGAGACATTCTTCCAAGAAGAATTTCTTTAGATTTCCTGCTCATACAACAAGGTATACATATATTTCATAACCCATTGATATTTGAAATTTTATATTACGGCTCTGTTAAAGGAAAATCATACTTATATATATTTCAAATCTAGCCCTGACTTTTCCTACCCAACTGACATTAGCAAGGTCAAATTTAATTTTTCGCCTGACAGGTCGAGTAATATTGCTGGTTGTTATATGTGCCGTGATTTGGTGTTATTCGCTTAGGAAGAATTTAATAATTTTTGTTGAAAATATTAGTTAATTTTTAAGTGTCCCTTATCAACTTCAGTCTTTAGCAAAGGTAACCAGGTGCTATTAAAACTTACAGAAGTTGAAGCAACACATTCATCTTTATTTAATAAAATTAAAGCACACGTTTTTTAGATGAAGGTTCCTTTGCTAAAATACTTAAAGCGTTCCATTGTATTCTGTGATTGATATCAAATGCATGATGACAAATATGTGATTTGTGGAATTGTGTATTTTTAATATAAGTTTGGTGTTCTTTTATTCGTTTTGATAATGGTCTACAGGTTTCATCTATATAAAATTTATTGCATTCACATGGTATTTTATATATAACATTTTTAGTAGTTTCATTTTCATTGAGTGGTTTTCTTTTTGTTAGTTTGGATCAAAGAGTGTTTTCTGTTTTGAAAATAGTACGAATGTTAAATTTATTACCTATTCGATTTATTTTGTCTGATAAACCAGGAATATATGGAATAAAGAGGTTCCTAATAGGTATATTTTGATTTAGTCTAATATTTGGTTGTTCAAAATCAATAAAGCATTTTTTAATGAAATCAATAGGATAGTTATTATTAATTAAAACATTGGTTAATTCTTTTTCTGTGTTGAAATTTTGATTACAAATTATTTTCACTCGATCATATAGACTTTTTACGACCCCCTTTTTGACCATTGTTGGGTGATTTGAATTAAAATTTAAATATCTGGTCAAAAAGGGCGACGTAAAGAGTCTATATGATCGAATGAAAATAATTTGTAATCAAAATAATTTGTAATAATCAAAATTTCAACACAGAAAAATAAATTTTAACCAATGTTTTAATTAATAATAGCTATCCTATTGATTTCATTGAAAAATTCTTTATTGATTTTGAACAACCAAATATTAGACTAAATCAAAATAGACCTATTAGGTTAGGAACCTCTTTATTCCATATATTCCTGGTTTAGCAGACAAAATAAAACGAATAGGTAATAAATTTAACATTCGTACTATTTTCAAAACAGAAAACACTATTAGATCCAAACTAACAAAAACAAACCCACTCAATGAAAATAAAACTACTAAAAATGTTATCTATAAAATACCATGTGAATGCAATAAATTTTATATAGGTCAAACCTGTAGACCCATTATCAAAACGAATAAAAGAACACCAAAATTATATTAAAAATACACAATTCACATATTTGTCAACATGCATGTGATAACAATCACAGAATACAATGGAATGCTTCAAGTATTTTAGCAAAGGAACCTTCATCTAAAAAACGTAAAATTAAAGAAAGTGCTTTAATTTTATTAAATAAAGATGAATGTGTTGCTTCAACATCTGTAAGTTTTAATAGCACCTGGTTACCTTTGTTAAAGACTGAAGTTGATAAGGGACACTTAAAAATTAACTAATACTTTCAACAAAAATCATTAAATTCTTCCTAAGCGAATAACACCAAATTATTTATTTATTTATTTATCTATTTCAACGGCAGAGCCAATTTACAAAAAAAAAAATACACAAATATATATAAGGTGACAAATTGTGGCAAATATAAATATACATACAAAATCTCCATAAATCTAAACTTAACAACAATATCACAAAACTGCACAGGATCAATATTGCATATACTTACAACTATCTCAAAAAATTTGACTAGACAACTTTTCTTTAAAAGATCTTAGGTTACCTATAAAAGGGTCAAGGTCAAGCACATTGCATGCACTCATCATTCTTGTTAGCGGTGAGAAGAGGCCATAATTTGCATGGTGAAAGGGCAAACGAAACATTGGAGGATTATGACATCTATAGTAGGTGTTAAGGGGTATATTTGATAAAATCACAGGACAATAGTAAATTCCATTTAATATCTTGTAGAATATCAACAGGTCGGAGCAAACTCTTCTATTTTTAAGACTCACAATGTTAAATCTGGTCTGTATTTCTTCATAGTTAATATGGAAGTTGTTGTAAATATTAATATTCGCTCTAAAGGCAATAGCACGAAGAAAGGCCTTTTGAACACTTTCTATGGTCTCAATGTGGCAGTCATAGGAAGGTGACCATACTGCAGAGGCATACTCAAGTCCAGATCGGACAATGGAAAAGTAGAGGACTTTCAAGCAGGTCAATGATAGTTGCGCAGAGTTACGCAAAACGAACCCAAGATTACTCATACCTTTGTTACTAATTTCAGAATAATGAGGCACAAATGTCAATTTACTATCCACCAATACACCAAAGTCTCTAACACTAGTAACAGATTTAAGTGCCGTACCATCTATAGAGTAAATGTTTACTGGTAAATTACTTAAAGACCGACCAAAAGAAATGCTCAAACATTTTTCAACATTTAGTTATTTATAGATATATAAAACTTAAAAAAAATTAATTTACCAAATAACACCTCAATATTACACTAAAGTCTAGTAACCAGTAATTAAATGATATGGCATTATAATTGTCATCTTGTCAAAATCAGTTTAAAGCCTGATAATCTGCAAGAGCTTTTTGCTGTTTTATTGTATTTACTAACCATTTTCATTTTTAGATTATATCTTTCTTGAAAACGGTGATAGATTTATTCACTGAAACGTTGAAGGTTTGTTTTCAAGTTATCTAGGTATTTCGTTAGGGTCAATAAACTAGCACTTGTGCTGTTTACATCCTGCAGCCAATTCATAACGATAGTGGAGAGAAAACCCAAAAATTTGTAAGTTAAATTATGTTTAGTGTGTCAAACTTTTTGAAAGACTCTGTATGAAGTAGTAAAAAATATATATAGCATTCTACATGCATGTGATGGCTTTTACCTCTTCGTTAAATAACATAATATTTCGGTACCCAAATAAAATAAGAAATTTCATGTATTATGACAATCTGAATTATTAATGTCAACAAAACAAAACACATGTGAACATTGTCTATCAATTTCAAACATGCATACATATTTATTAATTGTTCATTGAAGTTTGGGTTTCCAAATTCAAACTTGGGCCACTGTAATAATATTAACTTTACTTTTTGAATAAAATGATTTTAAAACTGTGTTTTTATGAAGATGCAACACTGTGACCTCACTTGTGGTTTATTACTTCTCTCACATGACCTACAGAGTATTTTATTGATCTAAAATGAATAATGAACATTAGTAGCAGATGTTGGATCAAATAATTCAAGAAAAATTTATAACATGTTGTTTTGAGATACTTAAATATAAGTTTGAACCATAAGTTATCACGTACAGAAACAGCGCGATTCAATACTTACATCTTCCTCTGTAATTTCTTTCTTAATTGTCCGTTTTCCTTTGTTTTCCCTACTCTTTGCGGCTGCTTGAATTTTCTTCTTCAAGTCTTCGGAAACCGTCGGTAGCACTCTCTTGGCCAAGGGCGATGGCATCGTCTCTTGCAGAGTTATTTTCTTCTTTCCCTATAAGACAAAGCATAAAATTATGTTTTTCAAAAACTTATTACGAATTACATGCTTTTTTCCTGGTTCTTAACAGGTCTCTAAGTAATACTCGTCATACATTTTTAAATCCTCATTTCACCAATTTAAAATTAAAACACTCAATGGAAAAAAAAATATATTTAAAATAATGAAAATATCGCGCATATTGGTAGACACTTAATAATCAAAAAAGAAAGGGCAAAGTATCCCAATTAGAAAAGCTCATGGATATGGTTTAATTGCGAATTGTGACAATATTCTATGGGTTTCTTTAAAGAATGAAAACCTCAGTATTATGCAGGACTGCTTTAAATATTACATATTACTAAGGTACTACATTGTGTCATTTTCTATATTATTGATATGCAAAATGGAAAATATAATCAAAAGGACTTAGTCTTGTGTAGAATAATGCCTTAGTCCTTTCCGCTAGACTTCCTCCATATGCTGTAAAAATATACCTTTTATATTTGATTTGATGTTTGTCTTGAACATCAGATCAGTTTAAAAAGTAAGAGTTCTGAACATTGTCATTGCATTTTCAAATGTCTTGAGATCTTAATTAGTATAGTTCTTTATATGCCGACATGTTTAACGCTTTCGAACCACTATTAAAACTAGTAAAGAAGTAACTAAGGAAAATTATAACTCCTGCCAATTAATTGATTTTACCTTACCTTTCCTCTTCCTTGGACTATTATTTCCTTTGCAAGCACAAAGTAAATATTACTGTAATTAGGATTTTGTAATAATACATATTTTCATATACAAGGGTTTATCTAAACATTTTTAAAGGTAGAGAAAATATGCATAATTTAAAACTATCATTCTTAAATCATTAAAAAAGTGGCATGAAGTTCGTCGCGTAAGACATTTCATGGGATTTACAGATTTCTACCAGATGTTTCTTTTTATACAGTGTAAAGTTTTGTACCTTCAATAAAATATAGTAAAAGGAATTAAGCAAAAATTATAAAACTAACCTCAATCTTTAAGATAACCCTATGTCATTCATATAAGAGGTGACTGTTTCTAAGACATTTTGCCTATACCATACCGATATTCGCGAGTTGCAAAATACATTTAGGGGTGTTAAAAATAAGAAATCTACCGGAGTGGAGTAGATTAGATCATTAAGTGTTTAAGAATTTGCCAGATAATGCCTAGAATGCCATCATGATTCCTATGATTCCAGAGTTTTCTCCATTGCTTGAAGGCAAGTCTTGTTAGGCTATTTTTTAAGGGTGGTGATTCAAGGAACCCTTCAAACTACCGTTCCGTTGCTCTACATCACACTCTATTGAAAATAATAGAAAAGCTGGTTAAACATAGAATGACTTCTTTTATTTCAAAACATGAAATGTTAAAAAGTAACCAGTTTGGATTCCAGGAGTTGAAGGGGACCAAGGATGCAATATTTGGTTTCCTAGAAACCATAGTAGTAGTTGAGATGCCGGTGAGTACAGATATCTGTCCCGCTGCTCCGATAATTTCATTGTAAATTCAAAGTTAATTTCGTGCAAACGTTGTAAAGAATGTTTTCACGTGCAATGTGCTCAATTAAAAGATCAGGTGGTAAAATCTATAAGAGACTGTCCTAATTTATTTTGGTGCTGCGATCGGTGTATCGGTTACGTAGAGGAAAAATTAAACATTGTAAAGTATATTGATAAATTGGTAACACAAACAAATCAATGTGTTAAAAATTCCTGTGATATTTTTAAAAACTTGGAGAATGTAAATAATAAAGAAACACCGTTATATTCCAATATTGTAAGTAAAAATACTTTTCCTTCACTGATAATTAGGCCAAAAAATGTAAACCAAGATAGTAAGGTAACAAAGCAAATATCACAAAAAATTGATCCGTCTGATTTGGCAATAGCGGTAAAAAGAGTTAAACCAGTTAACCAGGGATCAATTGTGGAATGCAATGATAACGAATCGCTCAAAAAACTACAGAACACCGCTGTTGCCAGATTGTCAGATGAATACCAAGTGGATTTACCAAAAGTTTTAAACCCCAAAATAATTATTGTGGGAATACAGGAAAGTAATCTGTTATCTGATGAAAAATTTATTGAAAAAATAAAACGCCAGAGTAATGCAATAAATGACGCCGAAAGTAATATAAAAGTAATTAGGAAATATATACCGAAAAATGAAAAGAATTATAATTTTGTTTTGGAGGTACCGCCAGGACTATTTAAAGATATAATTAGAAATGGAAACATTTTTATTGGGTGGGAAAGTTATCGGGTATATGAATATATGGGAGTTTTGCGTTGCTACAAGTGCTGGTAATATGGCCACAAGGCAATAAACTGTCGTCAAGAAAACGTGGTTTGTCCATTATGTAACCAAAATCATAGGAACTCTGACTGTTCTTGAAATGTTACGGAGTGTACAAATTGTAAATACGTAAGCCAAGTCCTAAAAATACCGAACATAGACTTCAATCACACAGTTTTTGACAAAAACTGTTTATCTTATAAAAAGGCATTAGAAAAACTTAAATCCCGTACAGGGTATATATAGCCACCAGAGTTTTTCTCAAACGGACCGTCTACAATTAATGGATTGTTTATGCATATAAATGCACAGGGTATTCTTACACGTATCATAGAACTTAGCGACATAATGGTAAAAAAGAGTCCGCTTGTAGTATGCCTAAGTGAAACACATATAACAAAGGAGATTGAAGAAAGCGAATTTTGCATCGAAGGATATTCTGTCACTGTATGTTATTCTAATAGTAGACACACTGGTGGAAGTTTACTGTAAGGGCTACAAATTTAAATTATTGTTTAATGATACAGTAGACTATAGTTTTTGGTCACTTGGAATAACACTTCAAATTAAAAAGGATAAGTTGGTGATAGGAACCATGTATAGGTCACCTAACAGCTCTTCATCTGACTTTTTATACTATTTGGATGACCAATTGAATAGTGACGTGTTAAGTCAGCACAGAGTAATACTGATGGGTGATTTAAATATAGATTATTTGAAAAATGACAGTGATTCGAGAAACTTAAAAAGAATTATACAATCAGCAGGGTACAAACAAATTGTTACCAAAGAAACCAGAATCACAGATCAATCAGCGACCCTAATTGATCATATTATAACCAATGATTTTACTTTAGTTGAGGTACCACGAAATTTTCCAAAGTTAAGTGACCACGATATAATTGGAGTCAGTATGAATGTTGAAGGGAAGCAACAAATAGGTAAAAATGCCTACACAAGAAACCTATCAACACAGAACGTTGAAAATATTACTGGGGATTTGATCGGTGAAGCCTGGAATTATACTTCCACGGATGTTGATATCATTTATTCTGATTTTATAAAAATTCTGCAAAAAATACTTGACAAATGGGCACCGTTAAAGAAGAACAAAAAAGGCTGCCAACATCCGTGGATAACGCAAGTAGTTAGAGAGGCACAGCGTGCTAGAGATGAGGTTTACCGTAAGTATCAGTTTACCAGAAATGTTACAGACTGGAATTATTACAAAATAAAAAGAAATAGGGCGACTTCACTAATGAGAAATGAAAAGACTAAATATTACGAACAAAATATAGAAAATTGTAAGGGAAATGGAAAGAAAATGTGGATAGCACTAAAGAAATTGTGGGAAATAAAAAACAATGTGCTGATTTTACCAGCATAGACTTCGGCCAGTATGATGAAAAAGTAGAAGAAAATATGAATAATTTTATGCTGATAGTTTGGACGAGATTTCAAAAAGTATAGAAATAATGAAATGGAAGGCATTGTTATCAGTAAATACATGTACTTTGTTGGGTTTTAAGGAAATTACGCTCCCAGAACTAAAAAAAATTGTATATGGCCTAAAAAATAAAAGTACTAGTGACATCTTACTGAGTATTAAGCTTGTAAAATATATTTTTAGTGTTATAGGGTACCCAATTCTGTATATTATAAATACATCCATAAGAACTGGAAAATTTCCTAGTGAATTGAAAACAAGTGTAATAGTGCCCATTCCCAAAGTGCCAAATCCAGGTATACCTGGTGATTTCCGTCCAATTAACCTTCTCCCAGTGATTGACAAAATTATTGAAACCGTTATTTGCAATCAGTTGCATACATATTTGGAAAGTAACTTTTTATTATATGACGGACAATCAGGATTTAGAAGCAAATATTCTTGTGAGTCTGCGTTACAATATGTGTGTTCTGATTGGAGGAAAAATATGAGTGAGTCAAAAATTACATTAAGTGTTTTTGTAGACTTAAAGCGTGCTTTTGAGACAATAGATAGGGATATTCTAGTAAAAAAGTTAGGTTTATACGGCATAAGAGGAAGTGCTTTAGATTGGCTAACAAATTTTTTGGACAATAGGTATCATCAGACTAGAATTGGAGATAATATTTCCAGTAAAAGAATTAGTGTTTGGGGTGTGCCCCAGGGGAGTGTTCTGGGGCCACTCCTGTTCATTGTATATATAAATGATGTTTATTTAAAGTTGAATAATTCTTTTGTAAATTTATTTGCGGACGATACCCTAATTTCAGTTTCAGGGAAAGATTTTCAAGAAGTAACAATATTAAATGATGAGTTAAAAACCCTGTATATTTGGCTTTGCGAAAATAAATTAAAGTTAAATAGTTCAAAGACAAAATGTATGGTTATTGGTTCCAAGGCAAGTTGTAAAAAATATATTGATTTAAATTTGGCATTAAACATAAACGGAGATAATATACAATTTGTTAAGGAATTAATCATGTAGACTTTATGTGTAAAAAAATTGGTAAAAAAATTGGATTTTTTAAACATGTGTCAGGTTGTTTATCTTCTTGGACTAAAATGTTAGTGTACAATACGATTATTCTGCCTCATTTCTCGTATGCTTGCTCATTATTGATTGCGTGTACCGACGAAAATCTACAGAGATTACAAGTTCTACAGAACAAGATAATGCGTGTGTTATTAAATTGTAATACACACCAATTGTAGTTATGTTGGACTGTTTAAACTGGCTTGATGTTCGGCAGTTTAGTTTTAATTTATAAAATTGAAAATGACTTACAGCCGGTATATCTTAAGTTTAATTTGGAAAAACGGTCTAAATTACACGGGTATAATATAAGAAATAGTCACCACTACAATATATCTTTAGTTACAAAAACTGCTCTGCAAAAAACACTTTTTTATGATGGATTGCGCTATTATAATGAACTGCCGGATACCATTAAGAATGCACCTACTTTGGGAGTGTTCAAATCACGTTTGTTTTCATATTTTAGAAATTAACCTACTGTAAGTGTATGTAAGTACATTTTTAATGTTAACTAGCCAAGTGCTAAATAAAGAGATTTCATTTCATTTCATTTCAAGAAAGGCTGATATTACTGCAGCTGTACGCTTTCTCAAACAAAGAGATTTCTGTAAATCGTAGAATACTGCTGGAAAAGCTTCAGCGATATGCGTTTAAGAGAATAACCCTGAAATGGCTTACATCATAATATCAGATAGAAGGCAATTCGTTAGATGTCAGAGCAGTGGCTCAGGGCTATTGGTCAACCAACATGGCTTAGTGCTCAGCCTTGGGGTCGTTACTGTTTTGTTATATATAAATGATTTAGCAACCATCGATATTTATGTTTATGTATGTTTATGTATTTATCAACGGTAACACCATTTTTACAAACAATAGGTAATAACACACTTACTAGTTTTATACAATTATACATATACATAATAATTCAGCATTATAATCTCATAACAATAGACTACGCTGCATAAAAAAGACAAAAAAGCCTGAACAAGTGCTTCACTTATAGAGAGTATAACAAACATTTTTATACATTCGCAGGGATGCAGACAAATGCAAGATATCACAATTATCATTAAAACGCTTTTGCATTCTGGACATGGGGCTGTTAAGGCCATAGTTTGTTCTATGAAACGGACAACGAAAAAGGGAGACATTTCTAGTGTTATGGGTATGACCTGGGGCATTAAAATTAAGTAATTTAAGGAGATTTGGAGCATCAATCAGACCATTTACCAATTTGTAGACAAAAACCAGCTCCTGCTGATACCTACGATCCTCCAGTGATTGTAAGTTTAAAAGGCTACATCTTTCGGTGTACTCCAAGTTGAAAATATCTATACCTAGCTTAAATGCATAAGATTTAAAAAACTTTTGTTGGACTCTTTCTATAGATTTAAAATGTGTCGCATAATGTGGCGACCAAACGATCGATCCGTATTCCACGCAAGGTCTTACAAAAGTCAAAAATAATGTTCTAATTATATATGGAGAGAAATCTTTACTTTGGCGTAGAATAAATCCAAGCTGTTTAAAGGCTTTGCCAACTATTGCGTTAATATTACAAAAGTCAAAAAAAAAAAAAAATTCTATATTACAAAAAATACTTAGGAGTATTTAACAAATGGCGTCATAGTATAAAAATAAAAATAAAACATAGAATATAAAATCACAATAGGAATAGAAATAGAGAACACTAATGTGGGCTTTAAGATTTAACTCCGCATCAAGAATTACGCCCAGGTCTTTCACCTGATGTGTTCGTGTTAACTCATTGCCGTTCAAATCATAGATAAAGCGACTTAGGTTTTTGCTTTTAGAAAATGTAATAACAGAGCATTTTGAAGGATTTAGATGTAGTCCGTTTATGCGTGACCACTCTGCTAGTGTGTTTATATCCATCTGAAGTGTTTCTGAGTCTTGGATAGAATTTATTGCGCGGTAGACCTTCAAGTCGTCAGCAAATGACAAGTGAGGGGATGTGAGACCGTTACTTAGGTCGTTCGTAAAAAGTAAAAATAACCATGGTCCACAGTGGGATCCCTGTGTTACTCCTGAAGGAACTTCAAATGGGACAGATAAGTAATTGTTTATTCTAACGCATTGGTATCTATTTCTTAAAAAAGTATTAAACCAAGATAGAGCCGGGTCTTGAAATCCCATAAGTTTCATTTTAGTGACTAACATGTCATGATTGACCTGGTCAAAGGCTTTTGAGTAGTCTGTGTAAATACTATCTGTTTGGACGCCCCTCTCCATAGCATTATTTAAATCCTCAAGATATTCTACAAGGTTGGTCATTGTTGATCTACCGGGGCGAAAACCGTGTTGATTTTCGACTAACATCCTATTACAAACAGATGATAAGTGAATGGATACTAACACCCCTATAATTCTCTATGTTTTGTCTGTCCCCGGACTTAAAAATCGGTTGAATGTAGCTATACTTCCAAAAGGATGGAAACACTCCTTGGTTAAGGGACAACCTAAAAAGTTTAAGTATTGGAATGGAAAGAGTGAAAGCACATTTTTTTATTATAAATGGTGGCACTCCATCTGGACCAGAGGAGAAAGAAGAAGGGAGGTTTGAGATCTCTGAAAAAACGTTAGATAGCGTCAGATCGATGTTATTCATATGAATAACTTCTTGGACACCGTTGGGTGGTGTCAAAATATTTTCGTTGGAGTAAACCGATTTAAAAAAAGATGCAAATAGATTACACGAATCTTGACCATTTGAGCTTGTATTTTCGCCCATGTACATAACATCTGGAAAGTCGTTATTCCTTTTTAAATTATTTACATGTTTCCAAAAGACTCGAGGCCTTTCATGGAGCTCATTTTCTATTTTTTGGATATATGTTCTATAGCAATTTTGATGCAATTCCTTACATTGGGTTCGAAGGTCAGAAAAACAAGAATAATGATGATAAGAATTATTTGTTTGCTTAAATCGTTTATGTGCTCTTTTCTTTTCTAATATCAGTTCCTTAAGTTCGGGAGAGAACCAGCAGGGAAAGTTGCTTGTTTTGAATATTTTTATGGGAATGAATGCATTAAAAGCCTCGTATACTTGGTTATAGAATTGGTCAACCGATTCGTTTACGTTCGTTGTGTTGATAACAGTCTCCCAGTCCAGTGAAGCAAAAAAATCGTTTAAAGCAGTTATATTAGCATTACGGAAGTCGTAATACTGTACATCATATCTAAGGGTTTTACAGTTATCAAAAGGTATATCTATACAGTATGAAATGTGGTGATAGCCATTCTCCATCAGTTTATCATATGCTGATATTACATTATCATCTGAAAAATTCGAAAAAAATAGATCTAAAAATTTACCATGCTGGTTTGGTATGTTATTTATCTGATTCAAATTTAAATACGAAAAGCTGCCAAAAACGACGATAGCTGGAGAGTCAGGTAAGCAATCGACCAACAATCCAGGTTTTATCCAGAGTGCATCAGGCATATTGTAGTCGCCAGTCAAAATAAACTTATAATCTGGGTATCGCTCAACAAGACTCTCCACCGTATCACAGTGTGAAACATAAAGAGACATATCTGACTTTGGAGGAATGTAACATGATCCAAACATACATTTACTGTTGTAAAGATTGGACACATACGAATAGTTGTTCAACTAACTCACAACTTACAGAAATAGCTCTAGATTTTAATGTTTTTCTTACGCATATCATGAGTCCTCCACCACGCAACTTTTTGCTTGTTTTACTGTTTCTATCAAGTCTATATATGTTAAAATCACACACACCCATCTCGTTGCTATTGATATCACTGGACAGCCAAGTTTCAACAAATATCACAATATCATAATTGCACAAATTGATGGCATGTCCTATGTCTAGAATTTTTGTTCTCATTCCGCCAAGGTTTTGAAAATAGCAGCTTAATCGTTTTTTGGTTCGGGACCCTGATTCTTAGGTTGGACTGTGGTAATGATTGGTACACCCAGCTTGTATCGGATGACCAGGTTTGCTTCACCAGAGGCTTTTCTTAAATTCAGTTCGTCTCTTAGCTTATTATATTGGTTTCTTTGCAATTTGGTTAAATCTGGTCCCAGACCAAAACCGGTGTCCTTTAATCTATGTTTGTTTCTTAGACATGACCGTACAAGGTTTTTATTGGGCAAGATCACTTTGACTGGACGAACTTTATTGGTGGTTTGTTTCCCAATTCTAATAGCCTTGATAGATTCTGGGGTGACTCCAATGGTGTTTAGTACCTCTGTTACTTTTGAGGTGTCATGGTTTATTCTAGACTGCTTATCCGTTGAGCTGCTTTCTAGGATGTTGTATAACATCACATTGGACTCTCTAGCACTTCTATCTTGCATCTCTGTTAAAACATTAACTTGACTTTCTGCGCCGTTAGAATTTTTGTCGCCTGCACTTTGATGATTGGCAGCTTTAAGGCTTTCTACCTCTTCTCTAAGAACTAAGATTTCAGATTGAAGCTGTGAAATAGTAGCATTTTGGGAATTCTTCATTTCTTGTAGGATATTTTGGGTAGTTGTGTTTTGTTCAGAGATAGCATTAAACAACTGCACATGTAGCTGTTGTATCAAAATAATTACATCCTTAATGTCAACATCCCTCCTATTCAAAAGATTTGATACATCGCGATTAAAGTCTGGTAATATTGTAGGGTTTGGCCTTGGTATCGTCCCCGTTGTTGCGTCCATAGCGCTTGTGTTCATAACCGGACTTTTATATTTCGGTGTTGTCGCAGTTGTCGCTGCCGCAGTGCTTGAATTTTCCGGACTTTTAGGTAAGTCAAGCATTGACCGTCGGGTGAACGAAGTCGTTTGCCGACTCACTCTACTTTCTTCACACGACAAACAAATCCAATTATGTTTGCGTTGGTGACCATTTTACCTTGTCCGCTAAAGACGCCGCAATTTTGTGGCCGAATGAGAGCTGCTCGGATATCTGATGATATCAACAAAAAAAAATAATAATAAAACAGTGGTGTGACTTAAACTTCTTGTCCCTCAATATTAGCAAAACTAATCTACTGACATAAGTGTGGTATTGATAACTTAAAACTGGAAGATAATATGTTGAAAAACCCAGCAGTAGGTTTCTGGGCCTGCATATCGATGCAACGCTCAAATTTTATGATCATATAACCGCCCTCAATAAAAGACTAGCATCAATCAGCATGTTAGGATGGTTCGAGATAATTTGGCGATTATAACTCAATCAGTATACTTTTCTCTAGTGGAATCTAATTTAGGATGCGGTATGGCGTTTTAGGGTCACACCACTCAGCATCAAGTACAGTCAATATTTACTTTACAGAAACGAGCCCTAAGACATCTGTGCCAGTAGAAACCAAGGAACCCTTGTAAACCATTTTTCATTAAGAAGTTATTAACACTCACTTGCACCTTTATCCTGGAAACTGTGTCAGTCGTCCATAAAAAATATACAAATCCGGCAAATGGGACCTTCGAAATACTGATATATTGCGTTTGCCAACACCAAGAATTCATTGATATATGAAGTCTTAAAATTTAGAATCGCCTACCTTCAGATTACAGAAGTGTTGAGAATAACAGACAATTTACCTGTTCAGTAAGGATCTTTTTACAGGCTAAAGCATACTATAGGATGAGCCAGTACTATGATGCCGTTCTGTAATGTTTATTTTAATTGTTTTAAAAATTTTTACTATTATTGCTCATATTTTAGTTTTGTGCTCATTCTGTTCATAATGATGCACTGGTTGATTATGTCATTTGTTGTCTTTATTTTGTGTTATTTTACTATGCGCTTTGCAATGAGAATTTATTCGTTGTACAATTACTTTTTAATTGATTTATAACTTTACAATTCAAATTAAAATTTCAGTTATGTATAATACCCAAAAAAGCATTCAATAGGTTACCTTAAAACTTGAAATCAATTACTGACAGCAAAAAATTTCTCACACGTAAAAAACAAGTTGGTTGATAAAGCATACTCTAATATAAAACATTTTAGCGATGTTTGGCGATTCGGAAATCGGTGAAATAAATATATATTATATTTGATAGGTAGGATTGATGCAGGGAGTGAGCAGTGGATTTGCCAGTTTTAATTTTTATTCCTTATTATTATAAAATGAGTCTGTTTTGTTTGCCTATTGAAGTTTGTTTATTTAATATTGGGTTGTTGTCTAGCTTTAGTTTCCAGCCAGTCAATGAAATGACTTTCTTTGCACAATAAAGCATATTTTGATTTGAACTAATAAATAGGAAATTCGTCCATTTTTCTAGATGCCAAAGGTTCAAAGAGGATCTAACTATACGGAAATAAATTTTAATCCGTTATACATAGAAAAATCACAGATACTTACAGGTTCCTTTTTTTCTTTCTTAACTCCCATTTCGTCTTTTCTCTCCTTTTCTTCCACCTCTCCTAATTTCTGTAAAAAGACGTCCAAATCTTCCCGCCATAAGACCTCCTTTGTTTTTCTCCTCAAAACGTCGAGCTCAGCCAGCTTGCTGTCCCTCTGCTTCAGTAGTTCATTCTTCTTTTCGTCTGTTAACATCCACATAGACATGCCAAGCAGATAGTCATACTTTTTTACTTCCGTCAGGCTTTTGAAGGCTTTTTCTAAAAATATATTATAACCGTAAAAATCTACAGTTCCCACCAGCCAATACAAAATCAAGAAGTAACCCCGTTTCAAAACAAACAGTCCTTTAAATGATTCAGGTAATAGAGCAATGGCAAGCAGTTTCCTCTCCCATCAACGCATTATAATAATTATATATTATTAAAAGTAAATATAATGTTAATTAAAGTAACAAAACTTGCTATCGTTTGAGCAGCAAATCTGACTGAATACCTAATCTGATATGAATATAGATTAAAAACTGCAAAGTATACGAATATAAGTAATAAGTAAATAATTTTACCTGGATCTACGGGCTTCTTGCTTTTCGACGTGACCGCTTCATCTTCCTGAGATTCTTCTTCCTCCTCTGGAGCGGCATCTTCTTCTTCGTCTTCTTTTAGATTCAGTTTCTTCCATTCCTTGACGGGATCTGGATCATAGCCCTTTTTTATTAGCTCGTCAACAATCGTCTTACGTTTCTTGTTCTCAACGGAAAGTGACCCTAAAATTTATTTCATTTATAATTCATGCCAATGAAACTGCCAAGATGTGTTATAAATGACAAATTAATTATAAAAAAATATATATCAAGTAGATTTATTATTATTATTTTTGCCTAGTGCAATGTCATTACTTAACATTACAACTGAACACATACCATCACATTTTTCCATAATAAATCTGGCTTGATTACTAAGCCTTTTAGCCTCAGCTTCCAACATTCCCTCCAAGTAGTCTTTCCTCTTCTGGTACATTTTCAATCTGATAGTGTAGAACTCTTTCAAAATGTCCATTACAGAGTCAAATCTACAAAAATACCAATGATAATAAAGTCTCTATAGCCACTTGCAAAAATTGTACTTCGAAAACGCCTTTCCCAATTTTGATGTGTGTCAATTTAGAAAAGTAATAGAATTTCGCACAGAATTATTTACCGAAACGATTTTGGTAAGTTCATCTTTTGTTACCTGTTTGTTTGTTTATTTTTTTACAAAATTAATTTATCATCATTTGGTCGATTGCATAGAGTCCAACAATAAAATAATCCCTGAGTATTTAAAGTTGTATAAAACCAAAGCCAAACTATCCTGTACAGGGTTATCATTTATATTTCGCCACCTTATACAGGGTTCACCTTTGTAGATAGAAAAAAATACTAAATACCAAAGTTGTATGGATTTCAGGGAACCTCCTAGAAAAAATAATTTTGAATATACAAGGTGAGTCAGAAACAAGCGGCATACCAGAAATGCTTCGCCAACCAAGGAGGACATGTGGAGAACTAGAATAAATGGTTTTTATTTTTATTTGTCGTTTTTCCTTCTTTTATAGTTTCATTTAGTATTTATCGTTCATAATAAAATATTTTCTTACTTTAAAATCATAATAATCATTTTCTACATTAACATCGTAATGAGAAATAATATAAATAAATAAATAAAATTATTACTCAGATAAGGGGCAACTTTGAAGTCGAATAGCTCAGAAACTACCGCTGCAAGTATAGATATATACATTTTTAAAAATAGAATAAAGAGGAGAATCTAAATATTCAAAAATATACCAGGCGTTCCATTTAAGAAAATCAAAATTTGGTACTCCACTCATTTCTGACTCACCCTGTATACTCAAAATTATTTTTTCTAGGAAGTTCCCTGAAATTTAAAAACTTTTGTATTTAGTATTTTTTTCTATCTGCAAAAATAAACCCTGTATAAGGTGGCGAAATATAAATGGATAACCCTGTACATATAATGAATACTAAGATTACCTTTAAACATGTCAATATCACTAAGATGAGAGTTAACGGATCGAAGAGCTTTATCGATTTAAAAATACATTACGCAACTGTCTGATTGACTAGCAATTGCGCAAGCTAGACCTGGGAACGTTTAATTTGATAAGGGATAACAGTTCGGAACAGTCAGACATTCCACTTAGTAACAATATAAAACATGAATCGTAAAAAGCGCTGCTGCTACAAGGTCATAAAATTGAGTCTCAACAATACTTTAAAATGGTCAAAGTTATTAAACCCCGTAACACAAGCTGCAAACCAAAATAATTTATTTTGTATTTCACCTGTACCAAGTGAATGTGATATTGAATAGGCCACACTACAGTTGCATATTCTAGGTTTGACAGTAGCAATATAAAGCGCTGACATGCTATTGGAGGACTCAAACAACGAAAACCCCCATCTTCATACTCTTCAAATCAACCGTCATAAGATGATCGCTGAAAAACATTTTCATTAAACCAGACACATAATCCCTTCTCTACCTCGCGTACTGTGGGGTGTTGTTGTTAACTTTATATGCAGCAATAAAGTTATCAGTTTAGTACTAACAGCATTTGCTTATGTTTAGCAGCAGATGATTTCTCTACGACCAATCCCAAAAAACATCCAATGTTTTTGAAGACAAACCATATCTCACTGGCACTAAATCTGCTGGTGCATTTTTAGTTAGGAATAAATAAATGCATTTATGAAAGTCGTCAGCAAAAATACAGTGTTGTACAACTCGACGAGTGTAGCCTGGTCGATGAAATACTTGAACTCTTACTTGAACCTTATTCTCTAAAGCTCATGCTTCAGAGTTGTCAGTTGTTGACTGTCCGAAAATCAGATCTGATTATGGTTTATCTTACACATTTTTGCCTTTTTCTCCACTTCAATGCACGATTTTTTGGAAAATTGAGCCGCTTCGGCACGCTTGTAAAGGGCACAAGTGCTAGTTTAGTGACCCTAACAAAGCTGAGAAACCTAAAAGAAGCTGGAAAACAGTCGACGTTTCAAGAAACAAATCTGCCCTCGTTGTCAAGAACGAACAAATCTAAAACTGAAAATGTTAGTAATTAATAACTGATTATGGTTGACAACTGAACTGAGCAGATCATACAAGTCGAACATATCGTAAATTAAACTAAATTTCTTTGTGATACATAGTTTTCTTTATGAACTAGGAGGACCATATTTTAAGTCTTCAATCAAGGCTATATAGGGCATATGCATTGGTTCATAGGCTACGACATGCAGTGAATAGTCTCAAACTGTTTTATTTTGCTCATATTCAATCACTTTATCTTATGGAATAGCGTTATGCGGTGCATCTAGTTTTTTCAACAGATATCTTCACAACCCAAAAACGGATTTTAAGACGCATGCTTCAGCTAAATCAGAGATTACCTTGCAGACAGTCCTTTCAAGGAATGAGGATTTTAACAGCACCTTCATTAGACTTTGTTTTAAAAAATCCCATAGCTATTTACTAATCACAAGGGTCAGATATGCTGAATGCATGTCAATAACGACCCAAAATAGAAAAGAGTTGTCTATGCACTCTCATAGTCGTACTTAATTTCTGAGGGGACCTCACTATATGAGCATTAAAAAGCATATTAATTACTACCACCGCAAATAAAAAGTATAGAGGGGACAGTGAGATTCAGGAAGGCGGTCATGGAGTTTGTAAGGGATAAATGTTTTAATTCAATTAGATCAAACTTTTAGCGTCAACTAACAGTGGCGGATTTACCCTAAGGCCAGGTAGGCCCGGGCCTAGGGCGGCCAGATTTTAAATTGGCAATAAAGTAATTTCATTATGTAGTCTATATGGTGGATGTTGAGAAAGGGGCGGCTGATAGCTTGGGGCCTAGGGCGGCCGAGACTGCAAATCCGCCACTCTCAACTATAGCACATTATTTTGTCAAACGTAATTGTTATGAAAGTTATGTCATGGTTCTAATATATTTTAACGATTTTATCATGTCGCTTTGTAAAATGTTTTAATCTGTGTCATCTTAAGCTTTAATTCAAGTTTGGATATGTTTTTTATTATATTATTATAAATATTATTATTGTAAATTAATTAATTTAAGTATCTTTTACTGCTATTGTGATTATTTGAATCCCTAGAATATGTTTTTTTCTTTGTTGTGACGTTCTCATTGGATGGCTAGGACCAAATCACCTGAGTTAAATATCGGTGTAGGTATGTAACTATGTCTCGAAGAATTATATTAACTTTTGACGGCAGCTTTTATATATCTTGTACATACCTTCTCAAGCATCCTAGTTCATCAAAACAACACATAGAACCAGTACTAACAAGAGACTGCAACTTCAGCACTTTGTGCAACCCTTCTTTTTCCATTGCTTCAAGTTGTCCAGGCTGTGGAGTCACCAAAAAGCGAACAGTCGTATCGGTATTGTATTCCTTGTAATCCTGCATAAATAAAACGGAATATATAGTGTGTCATAACAAAGATTCGGCACGGCAAAACTGGCAAGTGATCAAGCTCAGATCGCTAAATCGAGAACGAAAAAAAAATTAAATAAATAAATAAATAAATAAATATACTGAGGGTAAATGTTTAAATAATACCTAAACCATGGCAATATACCTTTCATATATACTGAGAAAATAAGGGAAAACCTGGGAATAAAAGATTTTATATTAATATCCATGTTTTGTCGTACGAATGGTTTTGGAGGCTCGGCAGTGTACGTTAAAAATGGAGTGAAATGTAAAGTTTGAACAAAGCTAAATAAGCTGTCTTTAAGTGGCGTGTTTGAATGTGGGGTTGTAGAAAGTGAATGCGGTAAGGTACAAGTTTTGTACCTGTACCTTTTTCTTCTGGGATGTTTTGTGCTATGTGATAAATAACTCATTTACGTATGGTATTTTTCAAAGAAAATTTGAAAATTGCACTAATCAACCTCCTACATAAAAAGGGAGATCCCGAAGTTCTTGACAATTATAGGACTATGAGCCTGTTGCCCGGATTTTCAAAGGTTTTTTGAGTTAGCGATGAGTACCAGAGTGGTTAGTTTTGTGAGAGACTGCAATTTATTTAATTCATGCCAACATGGTTTTATCAAGGGAAGATCGACACAAACCGCTATTTTTCAATTTTTGCAGTTTATAATAGAACAGCTTGAGAAGGGCGAGTTGGCGCTGGGAATGCTTTTGGATTTGTCCAAGGCCTATGATCGTCTGGATAGGGAGCTGCTTATTAAAAACTTAGAAACATAGGAAATAAGGGGAATTGTACAAAATGGTTTATATCATACGTAAATGATAGAAAGCAAACGGCAGCAATCTCAAAGGGAGGGAACACTTATAAATCAGAGATAATGTCCAATAATATAGGAATAGCACCAACCAACCGCATCAACATATTTTTAAGTATGCCGATGATACTAATCTAATTGTTGACAGTAAAGACATACAAGACATTTTAACAAAGGCCAATAATTTTTTACACTTGCAACAGAATGGTTCGAAAAAAAATAAATAAATTTTAAACAAAGATAAAACAAATATCTTACTTTTTAGAACAAAACAGACAACAGTCTTAAAGCCACCTGTTATATAGATATTAATAATAAAGAACTATTTTTTTCTGAAGATGCAAAGTTTTTAGGAATGTATATAAATGAATGTTTTGATTGGTCTTTCCATATAAATACTGTAAAAAAAACTTAACACAATTTGTTATGGAATTAGAGTTCTTGGCAGGTATATGAATGAGAGCACTCTTAGGATTATGTAATATTCAAATTTTGAATCTGTTTTAAAATTCGGCATTATTTTTGGGGGAAGACACAGCTTAGCGCAAGACATCTTTGTTGTTCAGAAGCGAATAATAAGAATTATTAGAAAGATGGAATATAATGAAACGTGTAGAAATGTTTTTAGAAGCCTTGGCGTAATGACATTTTGGGCTGTTTATATATGAGTGTTTAATGTTTTTCTTTAAAAATAAAGACCTATTTGAGGCCGAAAGCTCATGGATGTAATACAAGAACATTGAATGTTAGTTACCCAATACATAGACTAACGCTCACCGAAAAGTGCCCACATTATTAAGGCTTTTTAATAAGCTATACAGTACCTTTTTTGGTTTTGGTAAATAGTTTTTTTTTTGTTAAATATTTAGTTTTTTTGTTCTTATGACGTCATTTCATTTTGTGTTACTTATAATTTGTAATTACGATTTGAAATAAAGGAGTTTACTATTAATAGTAAAAAATTAATGGAAGAATCTTGGACAGAGTAAATTAAACTAAGGACTTTAGGGCTAATTTTAATAACCATCTTATTTCAATGATAATGTTACTTATGTCCATAAAGCAACTAAATGGTCGATACTCATACATACTAGTATTGAATGATCTACAATGCCATACAACTAGACAAAATGAAATTAAAGTCCATTCAAGGCTATTGCGCTGTTACGTCAGAATTTCTGACGTCAAAAGAAAGGATCCGTACGTCTTAGATAGACTCGTACGTTATTTTTTACACTAGCCAAAAGATGTCTCTGTACTTGTTTTCTGTTCCGGAGCACGTTCCGTTTTTATCATTTTTACATACTTATGACAATATTGTTTTAAACGAAACAAAGGTCTGGGCATCTGAATAATACTTTTGACAGTTCGTTTAATTTGAAATAATAATATGTTTTTTATCGTCTAAAATCCATTTAAAACGATTTTAAATGGCAAGATTGTGTATAATACCGCCCTAGCGGCTAGAATTGGTTTCCACATTTCCGTCACAATTGCCGAGATTTGTCCTCATATCGCCGCATAAGATGTTTACACATCAAAAAAAATTTTTTTCTGGAGATCATTTTTTAGTATTATCAAATAAATTAAAAAAATATATTACTTACATTGTGCACAGCTTTCCAGGGTAAAAGTGGCCTACCAGCATCTTTTTCACGTGTGAAATAATGCACTAATTTTAAAATTAAAGCTTGTCCTTTCTCACTGAACCGGTGGGGCATCTCAAAACGATTTTTATTGGCATATATTAGCGTAAAATACAAACCAACTACCAACAAATCAATAAATGAATTAAATCTGTTATTTTCGTTATGATATTTTGACATTGACGCAAATCGATGTCAAAGATTCCAATTTGACGGACCAATTTAGTTCATACATTCATTGCATAAAGAAAGATGGAATGATATGACGTAACAGCGCAATAGACTTGAACGGACTTTATTTCTCACACTTTTGATAGCCAAGCAATCAATATGATATATTATACACCCTGGGAAAAAACGGTTGCACTCTTCAGTCATAGTTCTTTTTTAATCAGTGGCTACTATTGAGGCAACCGAAAGTAATAATCTTAGGCGTCTGGTGTCAGTTTTTCCACAATTACTTGATAAACAGGAAAGCAAAAAAAAATAAGTTTCATGCAAATCGTTTTAAGTTACCAGTCAAAAATTTACATTAGAATATAATACATATTAATGGTATGCAGTCGCGAAAGACTGGGCTTTTGAGTTCTAGGGAAAATTTAATGTAATTCTGACACAGAATGCCCTTCAATTATTCTAGAATTATTGGATATTGATAATAATAGAAACATACTATAGAATCTAACCGACTTAAATTAAAAGAACAAAAGGGATTTTGCATCTGAGAATCTAGATGTAAGATGTTCCATATTCAAAGATGGTACCTGTAGTGTCGCCTTAACTTTCTCAGATCCATTCAACATTGGTTCCAGTGTGTTTTCTTTGTAATTCTGGGTCCATGTACCGACGGGAAGCTCAGTGATCTCCAACTTATTGCCCATGACTGATATTTCACCACTTATACAATATCTGTTGTCACCACAGTATTCAATAGTGCCCTTGAAGTTTTTATACCTAAATTAAATGAAAGTAAAAGTGATGGGTATTTTACAAAATTTGTATATAGCAAGTCACATATTATGACAAAAACAAGCAGATTTAGAACACTTCAGTACAATGTTTTGTTCTCTAAACTTTCAAAACGTTAGTCGCAGTTTACATTTGTATAAGGATAACTCAGATAAGAGTGTACTTCAGGATGACCATGTTTCCTAATTAAAGAAGTTATGTGTATAAACATCATAAAGAAATATATAACAATATAAAGGCTCATGCCATTATCACCTTTGTGACACATTAAGGGCAGATATATTAAACTCTTGCAAGTTTATCAAGGACATAATTATATGCTAGCCTAAATAAAAATTAAATTGTTACATACTTAAACTACAAAACCACATGAAATTTTTCAGAACTTAAATATTTAGATCATTAATCATACTTCTATATTCGTAGTGATACAAATTATTTTATGCACTTAGCCTATTCAAAACCTGAAAATTATAAGATAAAAAATTAAGATATGTTGCTACTTTCTATTAATAACAGCTCATCCAAACCAGATTTTTTTCCGTATTGATTCAATTATTAATATCCACTTCCTGGCTAGTTACTCAATTAAAGTAGAGATTAATACTATTTGGGATGTTGCTGGATTTATAGATATAAATGTTATTTCGTTCGTGAATTAAAGTAGAGATTAATACTATTTGGGATGTTGCTGGATTTATAGATATAAATGTTATTTCGTTCGTGAATTATTCCTTAGTTCGCCATCAAATTAATGCCATTGAATTCACAGGTTTGGATTTTATACCGCATATAGTAGGATCAAAGGTTTTAACTATACAGTATTATTTTTTTAACGTCCTATACTGACTCACCATGGTTGCAATTCTTTGGGTTCTTCTCCATCCAACATGGCCCGTAGGCACTCTACTAAGTCCCTAGGGTTATAGTTGGAAATTTTGGTCATCCAGCCAGTTCCGATACCGTCTGCACCATTCACTAGTACCATGGGAATGATTGGGATGTACCACACAGGCTCTATTTTCTGGTTATCGTCGTATTCGTGCTTCAGAAGAGGATCATCATGCGGGTGAAAAATCATGCGCGTGAGCGGCGACATTTTCGTAAAAATATACCTAGAAATAAAGATAACCTATTATTTTCAACAAGATAAAGAAATAACAGAGTATCTAATCACCTCGTGGACATCTAAACAAACCAGTTACTACTGCTACATTTGTATTATAAAATATATTTTAGCGTCTGCGGTCCTTATGGTAAGCACAAAATGTGCTTTAAAATACAGAGGCAGAAGTACTCTAAATAAAGAAGAATAAAATTACCTGGGACTGGCTGAGTCTTTTCCTCCTGCCAATCTAGTACCGAACTGGCCTCTCGGTTCGAGCAGGTTGATGTTGTTGCTGCCAACATAATTCTGAGCCAAATTCACGATGGTCATGCACAGTGATACTTCGCCGTGATGGTAGGCAGAGTGCTCTGCCACAGAACCTGCCAGTTGAGCAACTTTCACTTCGCGCTTGTCGTTACGTTTCAGGCACGTAAATAGCACCTAAATATGTAGAACACCAAGTTATTAGGGTTTATACTAAGCTACTGAAGCAAAGGTAGATGTTTAAAGTTCCAAAATATTTAGAGTTCCGCCTTGAAACCTAAAAAGAAATCTTAGTTGCCTATGACCGCATAAGAGACCTGTTGGATATCAGAATTAAAATTGGAACAAAATGTAATAACATCACAGAACATTCAAACATTCCCTGAGGTCGCTGAGCACTCTGTCTCCCTATCATATGACTCTAAAGAAAAAAAATGAAGAACCTTGAAATTTTTGTATTGCCTTAAAGATCCTCCTTAGAATTATGCGCAACTGGATCAAAAATAAAGGTGAGCAAATAATATACGGAGTAGTTTGGATTTAGAAATTGTATAGGCACCCGTGATGCGATTTTAACTTGCATGTTCTAGTAGAAGTCTACATGTGTGATTTGATGACCTTTAGAAGACACTTGGGGTATACTACTACACGGACTTATAAATTCATAGACCAGGTTGGTTTAGCAAATAGATCAAAATAATATTGGGCTAGTGATGAGTCTTTACTGACAATAGGTGGCAAGAATAAACACAAAATATACGATCCCTAGGTAAACTGAGATCCGCAAAGGTGTACGACTATACCCGACCCTATTCAATGTCTTTCCACACGATTTGGTTCAGGTCGGCATGGGAAGTGCCTTTGACGAGGTTAAAGTAATGACGAAATCGTCAGATATGCTGACAATACCTTGTGGATAGCTGACAGTGATGCTGAACTTCGAACATCATCCAACATGTAGAAGAGTGCCGGTATATGGCATCTGAATCCACATTGAGAAAACAAATTATGATCAAAATATCTCATCACATTTGCTGATAGCGAGATTCTGAAGGTAGTAAACAGTTTGAAATAGATCCTTGGATTCTTGAATCAAACGCGATACGAAATTAGATCTACAACTCTGACCAGGCAAAGAGCTTCTATGATCTATATCTGAATATGGAACTGCGTGCAAGATTGATGAGAATGCTAGAGGACGTCGAATATTGTAAGAGGAGATGATGACCAAATACTAAGAGGAGATGATGAACAAATTGGACAGCGAAAAACACGATAGAAGTACTGCGGAGAATTTAAAAACGAAAGCTTGTACGTCTCGTGAAACTGAGAAAATTACATATTTGGATCATCTACTCAAGCATGGAAAGCGAGAGCGTATGTTAGGAAGCCGCCACGTTACAGAACCCCAATTAAATAACACCGCCTGATTGGCTAGATTAGCACGTGTGTTACGTTTCTCTCGTACAAATGCGTGAAGTGAAAAAACGTAACGCAACATTGTCGGGCGAAGTTGGCGTTATTTAGCTGGGATTCTGTAACGCGGAGGCTTCCTAAATACGCAAAGCCAAGTACCAAATCATAAATTATGTCGCAATATCGGCTAGTACAAGAATCGACCGTGCATGACGAAACGACAGTTATGTTTTATCATGTCACATAGTGCCCTCCGGCGATCGCGATTTCTGGGTATTTTGAATTTTCTGATTTCGTAGCCAAATGAGAAAACTCTAAGCGAGCAGGAAAATCACGTTCTGAGAGACACTGAACTTTTTCAGAATGAAACGGATATAGGTTCTTTATGCAGTACATTCCATATAGACGATTTCGAGACATTAGGATGCACCGCAGCAAGTCTTCTTAAACTAGTTTCAGGATTATCTTTGGATGACCATCAAGATTAATTCATTTTCTACAAGAACAGTAGGGTGTCCCCGTTTACTTAGTTTTTAGAACGGCATATCTGTTTCTCCAAACTACAGATTCTTTTGACATTTTAAAAACCGTTTTCACGGAAACCGACAATAATTTCACAAATCGAGGGCTAAACTACGGTACGTTGTAACTAGCATTTTTTTTTTAATTTTAAGGTTTTGGTATTATCGTATGTAGGATAACTAGGGTTATCTATTGACAAGCATAAGTGAAAATTAGATAACTGTGATTTTTAAATCCCTATAAACAGGACCTCGTATTTGCGGAAAGATTTTCTGATGGGCAGTAACTCGTAAATATAAAAATGCAAAACCACGTATTTGCGTATGCGTAGTGTTTAGGTGCGTAACTTCTAGAAATAATGGTAGAGATTGTATTGTGCTAACAAGTTGTCGAATCTACTCTGCTTAAATTTGGTAAGTAATTATTTGTTAAAGTAAATAATAAAATAAAATTAGCAACATCTATTACTATCTAGTTTTTACAAGCTATTTTTCAATATAGTTAATGTTACCGTAATGTTTTAAAGTTATTATACTTATTTATTTAATCATAATATTAGTTACGAGGTACCGTTCTTTAATTTCAGATGGTAAATACGGATGTTAAGAGATCCTGCTAATCTTGTTTTCCACTTTAATTTGCACTGTTGTTTATTAAACTTTGGTAAATAAATTTTAATTAGAGCAAGTTAGACCTGTTAGTTATATTCAAATTCCAGTGAACAAATAAATTAATACCCAATTGAATAACAAATAGGAAAAATACCGCAAACAAGCATCAAACCATGTTATAATGCAAGTATTTTTATTTGTTTTTAATTTTTACGTACCTATGGTAATTATTTATATTTACGCAATGTTTTGATACTTATTATTAGATTATTGTAGCTTTATTCATTTCTTCGCTGCCTTCCTGCAATTTAAGAATATTTTAGAATATCATATGACATTTTTTTTATTTTTATTGCTGCTACTTTATCTAAACGATCTCGAAATTCTTTTTTTTTTGTCTTGATAAAAATGATAAGTACTAAAAAATAAAGACTTTCGTTCCAGAAGTCTGCCTACCCTACAGCCTTAGTTTTGTATTAAAATGTCTTCTAGAACGTTCAAAATTTTAAATCTGACAAAAAGAAAATTTATTGAATGCCAACATGAAGAATTCGTTTGTGATATGGATAGCACTAAAGACGGTATTGAAATACATAATGTCAAGGAGCTAAATTTATCTAATAACTTTTTGTTAAACGAAGCTCTTACTCCCGAAAATGTCGCTGAAATTACTGAATCAGCAGAAATAGTTTTTTCTGACTACAATGAGCAGATTTCAACAAACGATATCAAATATTCTGAGAAAGAAATTAACAATCCTCAAGACTGCATTACTGTTGTACCTGAAAAGGAGCGTGGAGTGGGGAATCCAACTGCAGCAGCATTTGATCATCCGATGAAAGAAACGCAGAATGAAATGAGAAGCGAGAGCACGGAAAAGAAAAATAGAGATGTCGATTCTGATTATACTCCCGAAGCAGACGACTCAGATAAGTGATTTGGCTGAAGACCCGTTTGATCATTCATCAGAAATAAATCAGGAATCAAACATTACAGAAACACACATAAGGGACATTCTAAACAAATTCTATGAAAATACATTAGAAGGAGAAAACAGCGATATTGAAATTCAATAAATGCCAGACGACAACAAAATTAACAACAACGGAAGAGCCTTACAAGAAAATTCACAAAATTCCTTACTTAAAAAAAAAGTGAAAGGTATAAACAAACGGGAAATTAACAAAAATCTTCGGCAACTTGGAAAAGAATATTTAGGATTAGAAAGCCTCCAAAACAATCAAATTCCGTTCAAGATATTCAACGAAGTAGCAGAGTTTTAGGATTGCGCTGCAAAAGCATATAGAAAAAAAAAAAACTAAACAAAAAAAAACGTGTGCATTATGTGCGCATATCAGAAGTGAAACTTCTTAAAATTAAACGCCCTAGCCTCGGATTTGGTTAAGAAGTAAGTTTTTTTTAAAATATATCACTCAATTAACAAAAAGGGAAGGCCTAAATGAAAAAAAAAGTTTCGCTTATGTCTTGACAAGGTAATAGAGCAAACCGCATACTTTTATCTCGTAAACTAAAAAAGATGTCACGATAATTAAACCCCTAGCCTTACACATCTTACCGGATTTGTTTAAAGTATTTTTTTTAATATACCACTCAATTGTCAGTCTCTAAATAAGCTTCCTTCGCATTACTGCAGAAAGGATACTGATAGGCTCTATTTAGAACAACACACATGCAAATGACAAGAAATTAATAATTATTTCATCCACGAAAGGACCTGTGCAATAGGTGCTTTAAATATAAAAACAAAAATCTCGCCGAGGAAGAATACCAAATCCATATAACAAAAACGAATGCCGCTAGAGAAGAAAAACAACAGGATAAAAATAAATCAATTGAAGGAAAGTGCAATGTTATAACGATGGACGTCCAAGCCGTTAAACTAGCTGCAAGTGCATTATATTACAGAACAAAATTATGTAACCATAATTTTACAATTTATAATTTAAAAACCCAAAGAGCAACCTACGCCTCATTTTTAGTAGACTACTTGGTGGAAAAATTTTTGCTAATAGAAAATAAGCTTCCGATTGTGATATACTCGGATGGCTGTACGGCGCAAAATCGAAACTCGATCCTGTCTAATGCTTTGTTGTATATCTCAGAAAAATATGAAACTATAATTTATCAAAATTTTTAGAAAAAGGGCATACACAGATGGAGTGCGACTCTGTACACGCCGCAATTGAATCAGCACTAAAACATAAAGAGATATATTTGCCAAGTGATTACCACCGAGTTACAAACGAAACAAGACTGAAAAATCCGTACGAAGTTAAAACAAAACCATACCAATTTTTTCAAAATTTTGGGCACAAACCACTTTTAAAGTATAAATCAATTGGTTTAACAGTGACTGATATACGCGTCTTAAAATATGAGGTTGGTGAAATAACTTATAAAACTAACTATGACGACGGTTGTCAAATCTTACCAACCAGACGTTTGAAATTAGCCCTTAAAGATGCAAATTTTCCGCAGCTCTTTGCCTCTCGTTTGCCCATTGCAAAGAGAAAATATTTGGATCTTCAGGAAATTAAAAAGGTTATTCCTCAAGATTGTTGGTCGTTCTACGATCTACTACCATTCAAATAAGTTAATACTTTTAGTTTTGTTTTCATTTTGCAATACGTGTCTTGTTCAAATAGAAATAATTAAAAAGGTTGTTTCTCAATATTGTCGATCGTTCTGCGACCGTTCAAATATGTTAATATTGAAAGTATATTTGATGTGTTTTTATTTTGCACTAAATGTTTTCTGTTCGAGTGCCAATAATTATATATATAATTAAAAAGGTTGTTCATCAAGATTGTTGGTCACTATGATCTCCCACCGTTCAAATAAGTTATTACTGTAAGCTTTTTTAAGTTTGTTTTTATTTTTCAATAAGTGTCGTTTGTGTATGCAAATGACTTATTTTTTGAAAAATGTTCATCAGTTTTTAATAAAGTTTTTGCCTACAAAAATTACTTTTTTTGTCAGTAACTCATTACCGAGTTCATTACCTAACTTCGCAGTACCTTGTATGTAACGTATAATGACAGTACCTCGTTTATTGCAAAATAAATCGAGAAAAATAGTTTCTAGATTATTGTACTATCATAGACTGGTCATTGTAATTAGTTTGTTGCAAAAAATCCATTATTTTAGAAAAAAAATCTTTTTCTTCATTGAATTATCCTTTTTGCCTCTCCTGCAAAACTTATGTTTTGCGACTTACGAGCTACCGTAGTTTAGCCCTCGAAATACATATGATAAATAAGTTGAAGTTCGCCTAATTAGATATTACGAATAACTATTATAACGGCATCAATAGCAGTTCATACAAATACTTATTTTGATGTATTTCTATTTCTATGTTACTTATACTTTCAGACTCCTACTTTAATAAAAAATTGATAAAAACGAAGGGTTTCTGTTAAAATAAAATAATTCACTTTTTGTTGAAGAGATCATTAGGAAACGTAAAAAGTACCTTAAAGTAATAACATTTTTGAAATTAATTCATTGGCATCGAAATTTTGGGAAAAAATATAACCTCACATCTCTGGATCTAAGCTACTGACTTAAATAATTCTAATATGCTTGTAATTGCTTTTTACATTGTAATCCGTGTAACAAATTTCTTAATATTCTACTGAGCACTTTTCCAGATTTGTAAAATTAAAGAAATAAAATTATTTTTTAACACCCTGTATCATGGAAACGTTAGCGGACCTATGTTTATTAGGATCTTATTTTTTTGATGGAGAATCATCCCCTGAAGTTTGTCAGTAGTTTCTGGACACTCTATATGCTGGATGTTGCAATTAAAAGTATACATCATCTTTTGAGTTTTTCGCGTAAATAACTGTTTTTGGTAAATACGAAAAACAAATAATTTGTCCTTAGCACTATTTTTTACAACCTGTTAAAACTCGAAATTGAATTTTATTACTATCAGTACCACGATTCTAATTCAAAAGCTGTATCAAATTAAACATGAAACTTAATAATTAAAATGACATTTGCTTCTTCTTGTTGTTTAGTAAACAATATTAATTTTTTCCTAAATTTCAACACCATGTATAATAAATGCAATGCCCTTTAGGGCTTTAATTTGAGTAAGGAATAGCACCTCGAGTTTTGACCAGATATTTCATTAACATCCTACATAATTGTTTTGGAAGGCAAAGAAAGGAGTTTATGTTTTTGCTGTTTATTACCTTTCTTTGGCCTGGCTTCAAACCATCCACTAACGAAGGAATAGATCTTATGTTATCTGCATTAGAGAACAATACCAACTCTAGATTAATAAAATCCTTATAATTAACAAATTTTGTTTCTTTAGTATACAGATATTTTTCGGGCAATCCCATTTCTTTTCTTCGTTTACTAAAATCGAAAAAGTAAGATTATGAAAGATTAACACAGGAAATTCGCTAATAAACCAAGATTTTAAAAAATAATCACGCAGACATACCTATCTTGCATAAAATTAGTAAGCCATTCTTTCCTAGCTTCAATGTGCTTCTTACTGAATGCCAATACAATATGGTCGTCGTCTTCTTGGCCGTTGTATCGGAAACGAATCCGATGGCGTGCCATGTTAGTAAAGTATTCCTTAGCCTCCTTTGAAGTGGAGGTTCCCAAACCTATAAGAAAACAGATTGCTCAAGATTCATGTTTACCGTTCCAACCTGCCCTTTTAATATCACACATTTAAAAAAAAAATTAAATATAAAAAAATACCTTTGTAGTACTTTATTTGGAAGGTATGGTGATTAGGGGTGTCCTTTTTCCATTCCTCGAACTCGGGCAACGAGTAGAACGACAGTTCCTGATTCTTCTTCTTCGCTTTGACTATGGGCGTAATAAATTCTTCTAGGAAATTTTGTCGCAGTAGTTCCGGCCAGTTGTGATGTATAAAGTTGATCAGCAGTCCCTTGATATGAGAACCGTCCTGATCCTGATCAGTCATGATCATGATTTTTCCATATCTCAGCGTTTTCATGTCATCCGGAGAGTTGTATTTCTTCTTATATTGCAGCCCTAAAATTCAATTTAAATTAAATAAGTGTAGTTTCCCAGTGTTATAAGTTGAAGTGGCAACTGATTACTACTACTTATTGGAGATACATCAACATTGAAACCAGTTAAACACCAATGACACATACTTTTTAAATCGAAATCAGTAAAATTCTGAGGTGCTGAATCTTTTCTGGCTGAGCATTTGTATTAAAGGCTTACACTCCGTAGACGCCTCAGTTCTAGTGTAGTTTAGTCACAAATTTTGTTTAGTTTGCCGAAATTTATCCTCACCAATTTAGAATATTTTGTGTGTAATGCAAATAAGTGAGTATAACTTTTAACCCATGAGAGCAATCTATGTGACTTCAAGTTGGAAAAGAGCATCATAAAGAAACATTTCGTATTTACATAAAATTAGACCACATAATTTCCCCTGTCCTCAGTTAATCTCAATATATTTTATAATATTAATTTGCATTATTTAAATACTCAATAGATGTAGTATGACAGTACCTATTCATATAAAATTCTAAGATTTAAATGTGAATTTACAAAAAAAAATTGAGCGAGTCTGCTAGTACTCGAGATACTATGTGTGAGCATCCTATATCGACATAAGCAACATGAAAATCTAATGCCAGCTTAGGCCGCGTGATGCTCGAATATAGGCAACCACTTATTTGGAATTGGTTGCCTATATTCTGGCGTTGGAAAGAACCTATTCACTGCGTAACGTTATGATGTCACATCCGCTTGCACATTTCCGTCCCATTTGCCGAGATTTACCCTAATACCGCCGCGTAAGATCTTTACACATCAAAAACAAGCAAATAATTCTCATGCAGCAACTCGACCTATCATTAGATTTCAGAGGCTAGTGCAACTTTTGTCACCAAGGTTACAATTTTATTATGACAAACCCTTATTTTCTTATTCTAAATAAAACTTTCATCCCTCTACCATCACTTCCCAAACGTACCTACAATTTTCACCAAATTGTTAATTTCTGCATTCTCCAAAATTTGCTTATGTGTGGCCTCTCTCACATTCAAAAGTTTACCCCTAAGAGGAAACACTCCATAATGATCTCTACCAATGACTCCGAGACCGGACACAGCCAATGACTTGGCCGAATCTCCTTCAGTCAATATCAAGGTACATTTCAGGCCATTTTTGGTTCCGGCATCATTGGCATCTTCCAGTTTGGGTATCCCTTTCAATTTGCTAGTTTTTTTACCAGCACTAGCCTTTACCAATTCGTTCTGTTGCTTAAATTTGGCCCAGGATAATACCATTTCCACTAAGCCGCTTTTTTGGACGTTTAATATAAACTTCTCGGACAAGTTGCACTTGGATCCAAAGCCCTTCACCTGCAACGTCATGTTTTCCTTGGTTTGCGAGTCAAAGCTGGGATTCACGATGAGACAGTTGATAAAAATCCACATGTGATTCTTTACTTGGAATGGTCTTATGGTAGTACCACCTTTAAAAATAAAACAAAAACAGATAAAACCATTTTTTTGCAAAAATATCAAAGCATGTTATTTAAAAGAAAGATAATTTTCTACATATACATTCAGAAATGACATAAAACACAGTCATGTATACAATACCGCCTGGTTTCTCATTTTATAGTAATCTTTTAGCCAATTTTAGGAGTTCATTGCTTTCCATTTTTTTAAAAGAATAACTGAAACATTAATAAACTGACCTTTATTTTTCTTCTTAATAACCTCCAAAAGTTGCTTTACGATCATATCAACAACATAGTCAACGTGTCGACCTCCCTTCGTTGTGGCAATGCAGTTGACAAACGACATCTGTTGAAAACCGTGGTCAGACGAGGTGACCGCCACTTCCCACCTACAAGGGACAAAAAAATAATAAGATATTTTTTTTCTATATAACTGTATCGAATTGGAAGGGTGACTCGAATTCGTGTCTATGTATGGGGAATTCGAAAACCGTAACAGATACAGGGTGTGTCAAATTAAGGCAAAATTGTGCATTTAGGTGCCTAACAATAAGCCGTTTGGAAAGTTTTAAAATTCCGAGTATTTACGCGAAAAAAAAACCGAAATTTTGAAAAATCGTTTTATTTTTTTCCTGGGCTTATTTAAAAACGGATTTCAAATTTAATTGCACTTTTTCCGCTCTATCCAATGATGATATCCAGTATGAAATCCGACGTTTCGTCTTTAAGGGATCATCATCAACTTTCTTTTTTTAAATACGAACTTCAATTTTTTTTCTAGTTTTTCAGATGGTATTGGCGTTATAAATAATATGAGTATGTGTTTTTATTTTTTTATTTCTTTTTTTTAATTTTTATTTTTTTTATACTTTTAATTTATATATTTTGCTTTGGCATAATTTTAATATAATTTAAGGTAGGTACATTTGAAATTTTTATATTGTATAAAAATATTTTATTTGTTTTTTGTATTAGGTGGAAAATTGGAGCCCATATTAAAAATAGAAAATAGTAAAATTATTTTTTAAGAGGACTCCGGACACCTTCAAAAAGACTTTTAAACTAGAGGTTTTATTAATGGATTAGGAAAAGAGTTCATTAAATAAAAGTTGCTTTAAATTAATTAAGGAACGTGGGAAAGTATACATTTTTTTGCAAAAACATTTTTCTTAAAAAAAACTCGCTTAGTCTTTTTTTTTTAAACAATATATGAACTTTCCCACCATCTACGATTAATTTTAAACAAACTTTATTTCAACCGTTTTTCAAAACGCAGAACCACTTGTTTTTCTACATAAAAAAGAAAGATTTCTGATGTTTTACGGCCAATTAATTGTGCATCTCTCTCGGACGACAAAGCCATCCATCCGCGCGGCAGAGCATCGTGCGCCCGAAATCAGTGGCGACCCGTTGATTTTCGCGATCTATTTCTACCGGCGCGCGGCGCGGCGGTGTTTCCCAGAATTTGTGTTTCTAGTTGTTTTATGTTGCGACTTGAGATTTATTTCCGTATTTTATCTATTGTAGATACGCGTAGAGCGGAAGAGCGTTCTGTGTTTTGCATTTTATTTTCGAGTTTGTGTGTTTTGTATTTTATTTTCGAGTTTGTGTGTTTTGTGTTTTATTATCGAGTTATAATAGACTATTTGGATTATTATTTGTGCTCGTTTTTTAATTATTGAGTTAAACATTTTTATAATTATAATGGGAAAATTATCAGGACGTATTAATAAGAAAAACTATAAATATACCTCCCAAAACCGGAAAAACAGAAGAATGTATAAATAATGTCCCTAAATATGTATGTTATGTTTACTGCTTGTAGTATTTTTGGTTGGTATAGGTATTAATAGGCTTGTTTCAACGTTGAAATTAATTATTTTAAAAATATGGGAATAAACAAAAAGTAAAGCATTATTTGTAGTTTAAATAAGTATATATGTAACACTAATTAGCTATGGAGAGGTGGTAATTACGCAACTAACCTTCTCGAAGTTTGACTTGATTTTAAAACGCATCTACTCGAAAAGTTCTTATTCGATTGTGATCATTCCTTTGGGGTTTTTACTTTTCAATAAATCCTTCATGCAATTTAAGGGATTAAGAATAACTAAAATACTGGCCGAAAAGAAAGCCTGTTTTTCTGCCTCATTTTCGAAAAGCCCTATAGGCTTAAAAATAAGTTTCACCTTTTTTGTTTGATGTGATATCGTATAGCCCCGTGTTTTAGCTTTAATTTTCATTCATAAATTTAGCTGAATTAGCAAAAAGTTATGGCAATTTTATGATTGTGCTACTTTTTCAAAAACAATTATACCCAAATTTCTCTTCTCAAAGGTTTCAGATGTCCCATTTTTTTTGACATGGGCAAAAGCTGAAACCTACCAAAAGTTCTTGTCCGATTTTGATTTATCTTTATAATGTTCACCAAAATATATAGGGTAGGTAGGTAATGAATAATAAGTATCTTTTATAGCATAATTATTGTTGTAAAGCCTAAGTAACAGTTTAAAAAAAATTGTTTAAACTGAGGTATCAATAAAAAAAGCCATTATAGTTTTTGAAGTGAAATAGGTGCGTTTTGCGTTTTTTCCTGGGTATTGAATTCAGTAAAGCCGTCACGCGTTACGCTCGGATATGTATGGGATGTTCCCGTATAGGCAGAGGGCTGAAATTTTCAGGGGATGTATCCGGGGTAAATGGGCCACTGAAAACTTTTGAGGAGAGAAATGTATTTATTTTTTTAAGTAGGTAAGGCAATCTTAAAATTTGTATATAGGGTTTTTGCTAAATCGCTAAAATCATGAATAAAAGAAGAAAAGGGAACAAGCAAAAACACAGGGCTATAAACAACCGAAAAAAAAATGTGGAACCTACTTTTAAGCCTACAAGGCGTTTAGAAAAGGAGACAAAAGACACATTCTTTTTGCCTTATTTTATTTATTTATTATTTATTTTTAGAGAGAATATCAGTATCAGTATGTCGAAAATGGTTAGACCTACGAGGTTGCTTGTGGGTTAAAGTACCTATCATAACAAATCATCGTTTTATAGCTGATATTACTATACACGGTGCTAAAAATTCGAGTGTATGCATCAAAACCGTAACAGATACGAGGTTGGTTAAATTGAGGCAAAGTTACGTATTTTAGTGCTTAACAATTCCATTTTAAAAATTCAAAAATTTAAAGCCGTTCGTGAAATAATCGGAAAAAACCGAAATTTTGAAAAACCAATGACGCATCGCACTTGAAAAAAATATATTATTGTTACATTCCATAAGAAAGAGACGGAGCATAGAATTTGTGCTATGAAATAAAAAAATATCTAAAAATACGTTATTGGTTTTAGGACATAAACTCTTAAAATTTAAAATTAAAAATCCAGAGCCATATTTAAGAAAATAAAGTTGATGAGGGTGGCTTGGCAACAAAACGTAGAATCTTAAATTTAATAAATAACGTCACTTTTTAGAGGGGAAAAGTGTAACTTTTATTTCAAAATATTTCTTCAAATAAACTCAGAGAAAAATTAAAACGTTTTTTCAAAATTTCGGTTTTCTCGGTATTTCCGCAACTTTGCCTCAATTTAAATGACCTCCAATCTCTTACGGATTTCAAGACCCCCTTGCATCCACTCGAATTTGTAACACCCTGTATTGAGCCTAATAATATTTATAAAGGACCCCGCACAAAAAGATAGGAAAAGTGGTCCCCGGTCAAATCGTTTCAAAATTTGGTACGAAGTAGTTCTCGTGATCTTGATCAATAGTCTTCATGGACACAAAAAAACTATCGAGCGGTTTCCGAGATATGGAGCTGCAATTCGGCCTTCTTGCATTTTAAATAGGTCCTATGTTAAAATTTCTATAATAGTCTTTAAAATAATTTAATATATAAAATCAATGTGCCATTATGAAGACTTTTGATCAAGTTCACGAGAACTACTTCGTACCAAATTTTCAGACCATTTGACCGGGACCACTTTTCCTATTGGATATATGCAAAGCGATGTAATAAATGTATCTAAAACTGAAGCAAGTCCCAATCGAGATTTCCCAAGGTAAGTTTTATTTATTGACAAATAAATGTTAAATAATTTCAATACCAATAAATATTATTTATTTAAGGAAATCCACGACTATTATGAAAAATGCATCACCTGATTTGATTATTGAAAGGGAGCCTAAATCGACTGTTGATTGGTAATTTTAATGTTTTATGTTATAATTTTTCTTACTTTTTACTCAAAAAAAGTCAATTTTAGCATTTCAGCTAACATTGCTAGAGCAAAACATAAAGAATTGGAAATTCCAGAGCACGTAAGTTTTAAAAATTGGTCTGGTATGTCGACTGCAATGGAAAGCGACATAATCGTAGAAGGGTTTAAGGCTAGCTTGTTTGCGCATAAGTTAAAATACACCAAAATTATTGGTGATGGGGACAGCACTGTGCATAAAAAGCTGTTGGTGCATAAGCCTTATGGAAATTACCTTGTCCAAAAAATTGAATGCAAAAAACATTTGCTGAGAAATTTTTCTACAAAGCTTAGAGAATTATGTGGTAAGTTTTTAGGGTAATTAATAATTTCTTTTCACGTTATTGACTTGGATATAAAGTTTTCTTTTTGTTATAGGAAGAAAACGAAGTAATTCCAAAAATTCTCCTGTTTCGCCTATTCTAAGGAAACTGTTGGCAGCTAATTCCCACAGAATTCGAATAGCTATTAGTAAAGCAGTAGCGCATAGAAGGCGTGAAGATGGTACGTTGGTTGAAAAATCTGAGAAATTAGCCACCGACTTAAAAAATGCACCTTCTCATGTTTTTGGTGAACATGAAATATGCAACGCCCTTAAATATTTTTCATGTATTAAAAAAGACAATGAAAAAAATTATGTACCTGAAATGAAGGAATGTAGATTGTTCCAAGACATTGAAGTGTGTATTCAACGGCTCCTGAATAATACCAGAAGCCTTATTTTAAATATGGATAACAATTTAGCTGAGCATTATAATTCAGTAGTTTGCAAATTTGTTGGCGGGAAAAGAATTAATTATTCTTTGTGAGGATCATATTCAACCCGGTGCAATGCTGCTGCTATTTCGTTTAATGCAAGCGATAATTATTATTCCGTAATACACAAGGCAATAATTAATAAAAGTCCAAGCTTTTTTACAAAAAAATTGAATCACTAAAAAGAAAACGTACAGCTTGCTTAAAAAAAAAGAAGGCTTTTCCAACAAAGGAGATCAAAACCAGCGAATTTAATAATAAAAAAGAAGAATTTAAAAAAAATTAAACAAAACGCCAGATGAAATTAGTCACTTGGCAGATATAACGAGAAACCAAGCTAGTAGCCAGCATTGGCTTCAAGAAAGGGTAATAAGAATTACGGCATCAAATTTTGGAAAAATTTGTAAGCTACGGAAAAGCACTTCCTGCGCCAACACTGTAAAAAATCTTCTTTATTCTAATTTTTTTGGAAATATATCCACTAAACACGGAAAAATTTCCGAACTTATTGCTCTCACACAACTAGAAGGATTTCTTAAAATGAAAATTCAAAGATGTGGGCTCTTTATAGATAAAATAAAATAATTTTCTAGGGGCTAGTCCAGATGGAATTATTGGCCAAAATTTTATCGTGGAAATAAAAAATAAAATGCCCCAGTTCCATAAAGGACATGACCGTGGAAGAAGGCATAAATACAGGGAAAATCAAGTATGCTAAATTAGATCAAAACAAATTTGTTTAAAAAAAAACTCATGAATATTTTTACCAAGTACAGGGACAACTGGCAATTACTGGCAAGGAAAAATGTTATTTTTGTATTTGGACAAGAAAAAACTTCTTAACAGAAGAGGTAAGATTATTGATTACTCCCAGGTTAAATACCAAATTATTAAAAAATATATACAGTGTATACATAAAGTACATATGGAACAAATTCATTATTTAATAATCCAATATGATTTCGGGTTTTTTTTATATGTTAGGGTTTAAATTTTACGACGTGTTAAAATAGTCCATTTTCAAATATAAATATTTTGTTAATAGTTGAATATAGATATGGGACATTTTCAAATTTAAATTTCAAATTCATTTATTCATGCCAATACAGTTATCTGCTTATACACGTCAATAGGGTATATAAAGTTTGAAATTAAAAAGTTCATAATACAATTTACAATTTAAAATTCGTTGGAAATAAATTCATCTATTGAGTAAAACGCTTTATTTAACACTGGATTTGCAAGTTTTGTAGTACATGAAAAAGATACAAAATTTTCTGGAAAATCAAAAATGTAATATTATACAGTGTTTCATTAAAAAAACCTTAATGAATTACCCTATATACATATGTATGACAAAAATTGCACATTATATAATTATAACATTCTTACCTTACTTAGATACATGCGCAAATAATGTTTTGGATCATTAAATAATGAATTTGTTCCATATTTTATATCTTACTGTATATTTTTTAGATTTTCAGAGACCAAAAATTTTGGGATGACATGTTTCCAAAATTAAAATCATTTTATTTCCAATGTTTACTTCCAGAACTAATTGATCTTCAACATCCAAGAGGCCTGCCGATAAGAAATCCACAAACAGACTTTTAAATAAAGTAAAATATTTATAAAATTCGATTTCTATTTCATATTTTCTGGATATTTCCATTCCGGTCGGTAAAAAATAGAAATGTTTAAATATCTTCAAGTTGCGCTTTAAAAATTCGGTTCCTAGCTAAAAATTTTTGAGCTTGTATCAGTACGGTGACCAGATTTCTCAGTTTAAGGCTTTATTTAAATATTCTGATAGTTTGTGCTAACCCGGTAGATATAAAATAATAATGAACTTACCCTTTCCGCTATGACAGGCCTTGTCTCTAGAAGGTTTTGATTCTACGTTTTTTTAAATCAAGATAGTGACTAATATAAAATTAAAGTAGGTACCTTACCTACAAATTGAAATAAATAAAATAAATTAAAATTAAAAAACACTTTTAAACACAAGGTTTTATTTAGATGTTCTAAAAAGAAGAATATAAACTTTAAATTAAATCAAACCCATCGATTTATTACATCATGTATATCATATTATATCATAATTATCATATTATATTATATGATATAAAAGCTTGGGCGAGATTTACTTGTGTAAATTTATTTTATCAAATACCTAGTATATACTTTTTTTTTTCTTAGAATTACTTGTGTCAAGACAAATTTACATAAGTATTGTATTTTTGTTTATTCACACAGGTAAATCTCGCGACAAGCTTTTATATCATATAAATTGTATGATGTAATAAATTGATGAATTTGATTTAATTTAAAGTTTATTTTCTTCTATTTAGAGCATTTAAATAAAAGCTTGTCTTAAAAATGTTTTTAATTTTTTAGATTTCGTTAAACATATCTCTCAGTGTTCTTAGTGTTCATTTTATTTAATGCGTCATTCTTGCATGGTCGTTAGCCTGTGACATGACACAATTTAAATTCAAAATTTGGCTCCTCCTGAGTACGGCCTACCAGCTAAAAATACAATAATTTTACATTGTCTGATCCTTTATAGGAATGCAAATTTTCAGCTTGATATGAACATTTAAATTCAAGATTTGGCCTCCTTCTAAATACAGCCCAGTGCCAGCTCAAAAACACGATAATTTTAAATATTACATCGTCTTCTGTCGTAAATTCGTATGCAAATTGGCAGCTAGATACGACAATTTAAATTTAAGAATTGGCCCCAATTTTACATTTTACATTGTTTTCGGTCCTATACCTATACGTATGCAAGTTTGTAGCTTGATACGACAATAAATTCAAGATTTGCCCCCCCTCCTAAATACGGCCATGTACTAGCTCAAAAACACGATAATTTTACATTGTCTTCCGTATGTAAATTTTCAGCTTAATAAGACAATTTATAATCAAGATTTGCCCCCTCTTCCTAAATACGACCCTGTACCACCTCAAAAATACAATAGTTTTGCATTGGCATCCAAACTAAATGTGCATGCAAAATTTCAGCCCAATTGGTTGGGGATAGCTGTTACAAAATTCCGTTGCAAGATTTGAAAACCAATACATAAATAAAAGCTTGTAATAAAAGTCGGTATCAACAGAGCAGTTGATATACTACGCCAATGACTATGAGTTAATCTGTCTCGACTGCGAAATACCGCACGTCGGTCGGCAGCTCGCGCCTCGTACGGAAAACATCACGAAATCTGTAAATGCGGGTCGCTCCGGAATCCTCTTAAGAGAATATGTTGAAAATATTTTATCTTTGCACTAAGCAACTTGTTTGGTAATAGTTCATGGCCATATTCTCGTAAAAAATTAGTTTACTATTTTTTCCACTTAATACAAAAACAAAATAAAATATTTTTATACAATATAAAAATTTCGAAAGTACCTACCTTAAATTATCTAAAATTACGCCAAAGCAAAATATATAATTTAAAAAAATAATAATAATTAAAAAAATTAAAAAAAAACACACATACTCACATTAATAACGCCAATACCATCTGAAACACGTTAAAAAAATTGAAGTTCTTATTTAAAGAAAAAAAGTTGGTGATGATCCCTTAAAAACGAAACGTCGGATTTCTAACTGGATATCATCATTGGATAGAGCGAAAAAAGTGGCAATGCAAAGGTGCAATTCAATTTGAAATCAGTTTATAAATAAGCTCAGGAAAAAAATAAAACGATTTTTCAAAATTTCGATTTTTCCGGATATCTCCGGAAATTCTCGGAATTTTAAAACTTTCTAAATGGCATATTGTTAGGCACCTAAATACGCAATTTTGCTTTAATTTGACAGACACTTTATCTCTTACGGTTTTCGAGTTCCCCATATTAGCATGGACACGAATTCGAGCCACCCTGTACATTGTAATTATTTGAATCCTTACAGGGACATCCTGTTAGTGTCTCAAAAAACGAAAATCAGTCTCCTATATAGATTTTTATGAGGAAGTGAAATACGCCATCCAAAATTTTATCAGCTATCAATTTGACAGATAAAACTCTATCTTGGATTTTTCTTAAATTGCAACCCATATACTGGGTGATGCATCGCCAAGTTGAACCTAGGCCGTCGCATGTAAACTTTGAGGTGGCTAAATAATAAATCAAATCAAATCAAGTTTATTGGTATTAATATGCAGAAATGCATTTATACACGTCATGTACCTAACCCAGGTTAACAAAGCAACCTAGGTTAAGTTTTAAAAAACTATGACTAAACAAAATACAGTTTTAAAAAAATATATACATTAATCACATATAAATATCAAAAATTACAATCTTAAAATTTTAACACATACTCGATTAAAATACATAATACATTTACAAGCTCAAAACAACACATCATAGCTCAACACAACATGACATCACAAAGTCAAGCTGGCCAGAGAACCCGTGTCACAACTCAAATACTCCTCAAAGGAATAGAAGGCCTTATTCTTTAAAAACGCCCTCGTTACGTCCTTAAACTTGTCAAAATTGAGGGACATAACATTGAGGGGAAGGATGTTAAAAAATTTTACACCAAAGAAATTTGTGCCACTTCTAGCTCTGGCAAATCTCAGATACCCCGGAACCAGGTTTGATAGGGGTGAATGGATGCATGGGTATTAAAGAGATTAATGTTTTTCCTAACATATAGTAAACACTCCAAAATAAAGACACAGGGAAGAGTCAATAATCCCAGCCCAAGAAACACCAGATGGCAGTCCTCCCGGTATCCCAGGCCTCCCAGTATTCTCACTCATCTACGCTGAAGACGAAAGATTACATGTGCATGGGCTGAGTGGCCCCAGACTAGAATCGCATAGCTCATCTTTGAGACAAAATAGCCATGGTAGGCTGTTAGAGAATCTAAAGAAACACAACTTGACAGGTTCCTGATAAGGTAAGTAGACTTAGCCAACTTCTTGCTCAGCTTCAGCACATGAGAGTTCCAAACCAAAGAATGATCAAGGTTCACACCCAAAAAACAAACCTCCCGCTGCTGACCGTCAGCCAGAATCACATGGTCACTCTCTCCACCCCGAAGGCTGAAATTGATTGATTAAGTCTTCGATGTATTGAGACATAGTTTGTTTGATAAAAACCACCTTTCCACATTCAATTGCGCCTCAGTAATGCCAGAATCATCTATGATTACAGGATCATAAGTAGTAAAAATTGTGGTGTCATCTGAAATTTTTATATTGTATGCTGCGTTATTTTATTTGTTTTTTGTATTAGGTGGAAAATTGAAGCCCATATTAAAAATAGAAAATAGTAAAATTATTTATAAGAGAATATGTTGAAAATATTTTATCTTTGCACTAAGCAAAGTAGTAATACCAGTCTAATGATAGATGCGCTTTTGAAAGTTTACAAGGTCATTGACATAAATGGAAGAGGACCGGACCTAGTACAGGTCCCTGGGGCACACCTAGATGTACTGCGGCCTCCTGGGAGTTTTTCGGGTTGTATGACACAAACTGGGAGAGCTCCGAAAGGTAAGATCTTACTAGCTGAACACTTTCAGGTAGAATACCATATGATTCTAGCTTCTCAAGCAAAATGATGTGAGAGACACAATCAAATGCACTTGTTAAGTCCAGGAAGGAAGCATAGGTGTCATGTCCCAATTCAAAGCGTTCAATAACATGCCTAATAAGATCGTTAATGGCCAACACCATTGATTTATTTTGGCGTAAACCAAATTGTCCCTGAAAGAATAGATTACACCTACCAAAATGGTCACAGATTTGCATCTTCAAAGCACGCTCAAAAATCTTGGAAAATGTCGGCAGGATAGATATAGGTGTGTAATTAGACTGATCATGCTGTGATCCTTTGTTCTTGTAAACTGGTATAACCCTGGCCATTTTAAATATCTTTGGGAATAAGTTTAAAGAAATTGCTTGGTTTATTAGTTTTGTAAGAGGAAAAATTATTAAATTCTTTAAAATTCTTTAAAGTGTTTATGATTTTTAAGTTCAAGCCAAATGAATCCTTGCATTCACCATTCTTAATTTCAGAGAAAATCTTTCTTATTTTATTATATGTGACCGATTTAAAATTGAATGAGGGACACTGTGGTATTTCAGTAAAATACTGAGAAAACGAACATGGCTGCAATATTTCCACTATTTTCTCTGCCACTGAGGCAAAGTAGCCATTAAAGTCATTTGCATTTAAGTTTGAAGAGCAAGAGTGAGTGGACCTTGGCTGATTAGATTTAATTATTTCACACATTGCTGTTTGTTTGTTGCTATGAAAATATCATGAGCAGTTTTTCTTGCTGTACACAAAGCTGTCCTATATCTTTTTTTCTACAGCCGCGCGCAAAATAACTAATTACTAAATTGAAATGAAATCGCAAAATTGACGAATGCCGTGGATCCTTATTTTGCGCTCTAGCGCGAACATGGAAAAGAAAATTCTCACTTTTTCCGTCTAGCGTACTATGAATGGTCATGGAAATCAAAGATAAATAAATGACAGTCGTGCGTTTGTTAGTTTGTTGCTGGCACTTCTGTTCTAATATGCTCGAAGTTCGAACATAATATGTCAAAACTGAGAGTCATTTGCAAATTTCAGAATAAGTATAGAGAAAAATGTGCATTTAATTTTAAAAAATGCGGCTGTAGAAAAAGTTCTGTGTGTTTTTCGAGCGCAAAGTAAGATTGCCGTTTTCAAAAGTAACATTCTTTCTCAAGCGGCAATCCGTTACTTTGCGCTCTAAATTCACAAGTAACTATTCTGAAATCATTTACAGTTTTTGCAGGCATTAAGATTTGGTTGGTTTTATTGAGAAATGCCATAAAATGTAGTTGTTCTCGCATGACTCTTAGATCATTACTAAACCAGTCAACCCTGTTTTTGGATCTTGTCTTTGTTGAATTTTGTACCCTGGACTTTAAGGGAAAACTCACTCCAACAGCATCAACAATCCTGGCGATACACCCTTGAAATTTTCCATCTACGTCAATTTCACAGTCCTCGACTAAAACCCACGTTTCTAACTTAATAATGCCATATAAAGTAAACAAACCCTCAGTTGTAACAGGCATATAAGAGAATCGGGTGGAATTTGAGAGCGATGATTTAATCGTCAGAGTTCCAAGCACACCATAATGATCAGAGAGATGAAATAGATTTAACTGTGTTGGTCCTTGTAAACAATGTTGTAAGTTTGTGAATACATTATTATTAAGACGAGTACTGAAATTTACGGTTGGTCGGAGGTCTAGGGTTCGGAAGCAATTTATTACCTCCAATGCTCTTTCACGATAAGAATAAAATGGAACATTGAAATCTCCAGTGATATAAAGATGTTTTGATAAGTCAAGCTTTGAAAGTATTAGCATTAAAGTATCAATAAACAAGTTGAAATCGCCTAGTGGAGACCTATAAAATGTGACAACCTGTATATTTAAATCATTCAAAACTATACCCGCGACCTCGCAATGCTGCTCAATTGAGAAACCCTCCAAGTTAAGAGATGTGCATTCAAGGTCCCCGGCAAGAATGGCGACACCTCCATGAATCTGAGACACCACCTCATCCAGCGTGAGCCAGTGTTCATTTATACAAAAAAACATCATCCTCTCTGAGGAGCATCTCGAATTCCACAGCTTTGTTTCTTAGACACTGCACATTTGCATGCAGTATAGATAAAGATATGTCCTTAAATTTATTTTTAAGTTCTTTCTGAGCTTGTCTCTTAGGATTAATATTAAAATAAAAATTATTATTATTTTCATTATTATTATTATTATTGTACATTTTATACAAATATTTTATTATAACTTTTTGAACAAACTCATGATAAACACATGTGCCGACTTTGAATAAATTTCAATAAGTCAATTCTAACTTATTCAATTAAATGTGACGACAAAATTAAGAAATTTTCAGAATTTAAGTGATACAGCAAACACCAACAAATAATTTCTATGACGCCATTGCCAAAAATTGACATAAAGCTGGACATACCGAATAGATTGTTTTGCATTAAAAACATACATATTTTCGGGTCATCAATCCGGAAATCACACATCCAAAATAAAAAACACCATTATATGTTTCTCACTAACTTTTAATTTAACATAACATACTTGCCTAATAATTATTACTGATACACATGTGTAATTTTTTGAGTAATACCAGAATAATGATAGATTAAGTGTTCACAGGAAAAGCAAGATTATTCTACTAAAACAGACTTTTATCCACAATTTATTGACAGGAAAATGAACTGTAAACATTTCAGACACTGCTCTCTCTTTAACTCTTTCCTGTATATTTGTTAAAAGCGTTCGATTGCGTGAATCACGGAATACTCTTGCAGAAGCTTGAAGTTAAGGTTTCAGGAGTGTTGCTTTCAACTGGTTTAGGTCCTACTTGTCGGATCGCTCTCAGGTGGTGGTGTCAGGAGGTCGGGTGTCAACGCCTATGATGACGACAGCCGGTTTCCTCTCCATTGACATTGTTGGCTATTTACAATTTCCGCGGATGATACTACTACCCTGTGGCACCACCAAGATATCAAGTTACTGAGAGAAATAGGCCCCACTTAACAGTTTTTTTTATTTGTTTATTGGAAGGTTGTACAATTTTATGGTTAAAAAAACTCCCAAAGCGACCCGGCTGTGAGAACATCCTGCTATCGAAAGGGTTGCTGCGCCGCGCCGTGTCGACAGGCTCGCGTGCAGTGACGTCGCGGGCCATATTTGAAACGCTATAATTTCGGAATGGCTTATTTATTTGAACTGAAAATTTCAGACTCATCCAATTTTGGTTGGAACTATGTGAAAAAAAAAATTACAATTTTCTAAATTTTATTAAGTGAGCCTGTGGGCCTCTCTTTCTTGCCCAAAAGATTTTCACCGTACCTAGTATTTTATTACTGGAGATTGTATATTTAATGTTTACGAGGCATGCAGCAGTCTTCTTGCCATGGTACAATAAGTACACACACACTACTGGCTTTGTCCATTTCTTCTTCTAGACTCATCCAAAATTAACTGTTTTATTTATTTATTTACTAAAATCACAAACAATAGCCAAGGAGACTGGTGGTTGTACCATGAATAACACACTAAACAAAAAATTAACAGATACAATAAGTTACTAAACTAACATTTACAACTGGGCTCCCAAGCTATTTAATTAATTTGCTCTTAAATCAGTAGATACTGGGTAAGCCATCATGGAAAAAAGACTTGTCTAAAAAGTTCCACAGTCTCACGCCCACACCCACTGGAGAATAAAATTCAACATTTGTCCTAAATCTTGAAGGACCAATCTTAAACTGATGGTCATTCCTACCTATATAAAAATGTGGGCGCAGTGCATATTTGAGGTCCCGCAAGGAAGGAATGTCAGATTGTAATTTATAAATCATTATAAGTAGACCATTTTAAGTTTTGCAGAACCAAGGAAGGGCTAAAATCCCTCTTAAAATTCAAATAAACCCAACGCACCGCCCTTCTCTGAACCATCTCCAAATCATTTGTAAGTCCAATCCGGTTAGGATGCCACTCAGTGGGACAATAATCAAGTATGAGCCTAACATAAGTTAAAAAAGCCTTTGCCCTAGCTTCCCTAGAGGCCTTCTTCAAATTTCGCATGACAAAACCCAAAATTTTGTAGGCATCCTTAACCAAGCTGGAAATATGAAAATCCCAGTGAAGGTCAGAAGCCAAATTAACTCCCAAATATTTCACTGATCCAATTAAACCATCTAAAACTTTATAAGTAAAATGTATCTTCCTCTTGCCAAATGTAATAAACTGACTTTTGGAGCTATTCAGCCTCATGCCATTCAACTCAGTCCAAGCTTCAATTTGCAATAAGTCGTTTTGAAGGGTGAGCATGTCATGATAATCTTTGACTGTCCAGACAATCATCAGCAAAGAGCAGTACTGTTGAGTGGGCAAATCATTAATAAATATTAGAAAGGCTAAAGGGCTAATAACACTCCCTTGTGGGACACCCGATGAAACCTCTTTCTCTCTGGAAACAGCCCCATCCACCATGACACACTGAGTCCTTCCCTGAGGGAAGCTTTGAACCCATAAAATGACTATCTTATCTAAATCTAATTTAGAAAATTAACTCATTAACTTATCATGGGGAACTACATCAAAAGCATTTTGAAAATCTAAGGCTACAGCATCTACATGAGAATTGTTCTCAAGTGACTGAATTATATTATGAGTGAATGTGAGAAGGGCTGTTTCGCGGAATTTCTCAAATATAATAACATTTCGAAGGGATGTTACTTACGACTGTTGATCAAGAACGCCTATTATTCAGTCGATGAGTATGACAGATAATTAGGCGTAGCCTATGAAGTTTTATTTTGTAGTTTTATAATGTGTGTTTTGCTTTGTATTTTCACTAATTTTATTCAATTTAGATCATATAGGTGATGCGTCACACTCTGCTTACCTATGTGATTGCGAGTTCCCTTATATTTTATAACCTGTTTACTAATTTTCATACAGTGTGTCTACTTAAGTTGGAACCATATGGAAACAAAAAGTTATTCTGCATGGTCTAAAACCCCAAATTCAACCATCAGATATCAATTTTTTGCGGTTGTATATGAGATTTGTCAAAAAATATGAATTTTGCTCAAGAGTAAAGTACCTTTATTTTTGACAATATCGAAAATTATTATAAAGAAAAGTTGTTTAGAATTAAAAGTTATGCATTATTAGAGCCATTTAGCATTAAAATTCAGGTTTTGTGAATATTTACGTTTTACATTATAAATTATTGGTATTTATCTCTCTTATCTGTTAAAAAATGATAACATGCTAAATGGTTGTAATTGCATATTTGAAAATAACTTTTAATTCTAAACAACTTTTCTTTATAATAATTTTCGACATTGTCAAAAATAAAGGTACTTTACTCTTGAGCAAAATTCATATTTTTTGACAAATCTCGTATACAACTGCAAAAAATTGATATCTGATGGTTGCAATTTGGGTTTTAGACCACGCAGAACTTTTTATGAAGAATAACGTTTTTTTCATAAAACCAATAATAAAAAAGTTTTCCATATGGTTCCAACTTAAGTAGACACACTGTATATATGTAAATTAACTGTAATTGCATTTTGTTATATTTAAATGTATTCATGCTCCGCCTTGTCAATGAGAAATGTTTTCCTCTGATAATAAAGCTTTATTGATTGATTGATATAATACAAGGACTTTAAATGTAAATTATCCAGTTCATCATTTCACACTCAATGAAAAAAGACCATATTACGCATGCCGTCGACTATTTAATAAGTTGCCAAATGAAATTAGGAGAATAGAAAGCCTCAGACCATTTAAATGTGGTGTTAGGCGTTTGTTAATTGAAATGGAGCTCTACTATTTTGGCGATTTTCTGGGTGATAAGCTATGTAAAATTAGAATAATAAGATACTATTAGTTGTCTTTTGTTGAATGGCGTTGTCCTTAAAGACTGACGCGATTTCTTTCATGTGGAATATATTTCTCTTGGAATGGATGTAAAACATATTTTGGAATAACAACAGCTGACAACATTTTGGATGTCACATTTGGCTTCCTCCCAAAAATCTATATAGGACTGTGTCTCATTTTTATCATTGATGTCCCTATACAAAATACTATATACACGTAATGTCAAATGCAAATGTGATGGGACCTTTTATTTTCTTTAGATATGGACGAAAAATCCAATATGTATTACCATTACCATCATAAATATAAATTTGCTAACCTGTTCTCGAGAGCTCTGCGCAACCGAATTTCTCGCTTCAATTGTATAATCAGTAAATTTACTTTGCTTACCGTTCATTTGGCTGTTCGTAAACAACTTTCAGATTGTTTCCCATCTCATCCTCCTTGCCTTTGATGTACAGATCCACATAATCTTTGAATGTTTTTATAGGCAATCGGCGATCATTCAAAAAAACCTTGACTCCTCTAGTAGCGGCTGCAACATCGTAGGCTCTTCTCGACATGAGGCCTATAACCCAATAAAAATTAAGGGTTAGATTTATTTTTCTTCCACTAAATGCTATTATTTTCAATTTTACTAAATTAAAATACCGGAATTTGTGAATGTGACATATGCTTGACTAAAAACCAGAATATAATAAATAATATGTAATACACTGGGCGAGCTGCATCTCAAAGCATTAAGTCTGAATCTCACACGAGTTCTAATTAGTTAGGGTTGTTAATCGTCTAAAAATAAAAGAAATAAAATGTTCAATATTTTCTTGCACCAATGTTTGATCTCTTTCTCTACTATTAACTAGATTCCACACTTTTAAAGTTAAGCTCTTAAAGGAATTGAATATAACTGTATATCTGAAGAAACTAGCGTATAGGTAGGTACCTCTGCTTTGCGAAATTTTATATTATGCTCCTTGAATATAAGTTCAGATATGGCATTGCTTTCTGGGGTTTTGCAAATAATAAAAGTTCAAATTTAAAAAGATCAATAAGAAATATAAATATTTAAAGCATTAAAAATTCTAAGTTTATATTCGAATCCATTCTAAATACATTCGTTAAAGCTGCAGAAGAGAGAAAATGTTCATAATTCTGAAACCGGGCAAAAACGAATGGAATGCAGTCCAATTTCCTTTGAAAAGTTAAAGGTTTGGAATAATGCCCTGTCCCATCAAACCAGAAAAGTGCCAGCAAAAAAATTATACGAACTTTTATATCTTGTTGCAATAATTATTTCCTAGAGAAATTCGTGCAAACAACAGTCCCAATAGTTAACAATTAGCAATTAAATATAAATAGGGTAAATTAAGTCTCGTCTGTTTACAAACAACAATAATTGAGTTAAAATTACGTTTATTTTGATGTATTGGTATTTAAACCGGCAATAAAGTTCATTAAAATGATCCATTCTTATATAGTTGATGATAGTATTCTGATTGATAATAATTAGATTTTGATTACGAATTGAGATGCAGTCGAATTTCATCAGTACTACATTAGAGTGTACCAATTTGAATCAACTTAACTGAAAACCTCCAAACGGCTATATCATGAATTTTGGACTATAAACGCAAGTTGACATAAAAAAACGTCCAACAGCTTATTATATATAAATATTATTTAAACTAACAGTTATTGTCCTCATAAAAATGTGCTATTATTATTAGAGGAGAGCTGTGCCTGTCGTCGACGACGACCCGGGATCTGGATAGTATGGAACACAGCAGACATGTGGTCAAGATCTTCCCGTTTATATTTTCACGGCAGATGTTTTGTCCTGCCTCACTCGGCCCCCAGCAACGCCTCTCAGACAATCACTGCACGACGCACCTGTTAGTCGTACAACTGGAAGCACCTCGAACATTACCTTATAAGGACTACGTTGTTAGGCGCACTGCCACTGTGGAACTCACTCCCAGGACATGTTTTCCCCTAATTACATCAAATTCAAGAACCGTGTCAATCGACATATTCGCACGCACAACGCTCGTCGAGTGTGATAGGATCTACCTTTAGTGTGTGTGCCACTGACATAAAAAAACGTTCTTTATTCCAGCTTTTTCTCCGAATCTCTTCTTTGAGACGACTTTGATAGGTAAGTTGCGTAAGTTCCAGCATAATTACGGATGGTTCTTCTAAGTTTGCAATAAATTGTTCTTTAAACCACTTGTCAAAATTTGCAGTACTCATATTATCGTGATGATCATTTGTTTTCTTATTACATTAAAAAATTAGGGATGTATTTGTCACAACTCCATTTAGGAACAATAACGTAAAGTATTCCACTTCCAGTGTTTTTAAAATTACTGTATTTACTACTACCTGGCCACATTCTTCTATCTTGCTAAAACCCCATGTCTCATTGAATTTGAAAAGACAATTCTGTATCTCTCCTACACGGGAATATATCAAACCAAAGGACCTAAACCTAAACCTACTACAGACAAATGGGAAACTATTATCCAAAGACACCTAAAGAGTTTACTCTTTAGGTGTCTTTGGGTTAATAGTTTAACTGTAAATTACACTGGATCTATAGGGTTTGTTTTCTAACACTTCCGATTGGAGATGAAAACATGGTTTCTTTCTGCTTGGTAAGAGAAGCAGGGTTTCGTAATTTATTTAACATGGTTTTAAATGTTTTCAGAGAACGAGATTTTGGAATGACTCCTTTCGTCTCATCTAAGTATATCATGGATCTGTTTAACTGTCGGTATTCCTTTATTTTCCGTAGGTATACCGGTCGCAATCCAACTATCCTTGATATTCTATTATAATCATTCGATTACCAAGTTTCTTGTGGTTAAAACCACAATTCATTAAAACACCTCTTAGTGTTTCTAAATACTTTTAGTTTCTATAATCCCTCAGTTCGCTTCTTTAATTACACGAAAAATTGTAGAAGGCGACAATTTAGTACGTTCAAAAATATCTGATATGAATATCAAGAGACACATAGCATATGCATCTTATGTTTTGGAAATTGGGACATTCATCTTGAACTGTTTCGACCCGTCATCGGAAATAAATAGTCTTCCTTCACTCTCTGGCACAAGCAAATGTATGCCGTGACCTATAATATTTTTTTTCTTCAAACGTCAGTAAATCCATCATTACTCGACTGTGTAGGCGGCAGTGAAGTTTCGTTTTTCCTCCGCCGGAGCTTTACTTTTCACTTTTCCGCCGGCGGAGGTAAAAGTGTTGTCATATCAACATAGATACAATACAAACAAACATCAAAATAAGCGTCAACAACTCAAGAGTTATTAAACTAAAATTTGTATTTATCACTCAATTTGTGACTGCATTTCTAAAAATCACTAATTTAGGAACAAATTGGTTATTATTTAATCGAACTTACTCAATAACTGCTTATCAATACGGAATTAAAACGCAATCGAAGACGCAATTTTAAAAAAATAATTATTGTTGACAGTGTCCACTGACAGCTTTATGTGACATTACTATAGCAACAAACTGAGCCTATTCACCGACACCGCACCGGTCTAAGCCGCCTTGCGAACCCACTTATCTTTAATAATAATTATTATTGCTATTAAAAAGAGACGTTTTTACATTAATTTGTCGAAATTTGAAGAAAAAACAGCATATTTTATTTGGAGGAAAAGTTACTTTTCCTCCATATAAAATAATATACTATTGCCTGAATCTTAGATATATGTTTGAAGTGTTTTATCTATGTGGAGGCGAACAATATTGAGCCGTCTCGTTAAAAGTGTTTTAAATTAATGTGATTCAATTTAGATTAAATATACTTACATCATAGGTGAAACATTTTTATAGTTATAACTAAATTTGATAAAAATTTGTCACTGAAAAATAAATAAATAAATTCTGTCCGTTCTTAAAAATTTGCTTACCTTACAATCACAAAAAGCTATAGATGTTAGTTTTTAAAAATCAACCAAAAAATCTATCAGGGTAGAATAATAAATGGAGTAAGTCAGTAATAAGGTTTTAATTTGGTTTTTACCACCTCTGAACTCACCTACAATGTCATTGTCCAACTTGTCCATCTTAAATTTTTTCAAGTCAGGAAAAAAAGTTATTTTGGTGTAGTCATCTCCGAAAAAGTCTTTAATCTTGGGTTCCGACGCTTTGCTCATATTACTGCCCCATGTCTGCTTAAACTGACGCTTGTATTGTTTCGTGGCTGTTTCGACAATAAATTTGTCACTGAAGATGTTACACAGTTTCGCACCATAACCATTCCTGCCTCCTGTAACTTTTTCCTCTTCATCATTGTAATTAGATGAAGTGAGCAAATGTCCGAAGATCATTGTGGGCACATACATATTTTCGTCCTTGTGCATAACGACGGGTATACCTAGAAACAATAAAATATTTTAATATAAACGCCAATATTTTATCATACTAGTTCATATGCAAAACTACACAGTTAATCCACGATTGTATCTTCCTCGCAGTATGTCACGAAAATCGAAATATTATTTTCAGAAAAAAAAAACAAACTAACATTATTTGCTAAAAGGCATAAAGAGCATTTCTTAAACTATCCTCTAAACCTCTTAATGCACCAATTAAAATGAAAAAAAAAACGTTCCGTTTTTGATCAATTTTTTTTATTAATCATTTTTATTCTAATCATTAAAATACAAAGATACATTATGCAAAAGACTGAAATTTACATTATTTTTACATAAAAAACAACTAAAGATAACTGATTTCGCCCAGTCAAGTTAACTCGGACCCCAAAAAACAACACTTTTTTTACTCTAAATAATAGGTAAACTCTCTTCATCGCTATCCATAACGTAAAAAGAAAACTAGAGCAAAAATATGAAAAACATGAGTAGTTGAATAATCTGGAAATAAATACCAGCAAACAATGCAAACAAGTATCAGCGTTGCGACTAGACCAGATTTATTTTATCGTCTGGCGCGCTCCAATAAGTAAAAAGTGGTAGGGGACCGATTGCAGCGAGCGAAAATACTTTAAAATATTCTAACGACTATATTTGTTTGAGATTTTTCTGGGCAAGGAAAATATACATTTGACCGAGTTTACTCGGTCTTACGGAAAAAAGTTACAAGTGTCAAAATGTCGAATGTGAACCCGTTATATATCTCCATGTATTTTCGAAACGGATACGTCTTTTTACCGATTCGGCATTTGAAAATTTGTTGACAAAACCGAATGTCGCAGTCGGACGGATCCGGCATTTTTCACGATTCGTAATCCCGTAGGCGCACTACTACACTAAATACCCCACTACAACAAAAATATTTATAGTATTCGCGGGCCACACGTGCTGATCATACACTAAAAGTCACAACCGCAAATATCAATATTACCACAGAAAATATAGTTACACAACAGAAGCCTGATGGGAATGAAACGGCAAATATGGTTTAAAAATGCGTTAAGAGATGTCGCCTGTGTAGACAAATCATAATATTTTAATCGCGGCTAAGCACGTGTTATCCCCACTACGACCGGCCGGTCGCTCAAACTAGATTTTTAAGTTCCGCGAATTTCGATGTTGCCGATTGTTGCCGTGGCTCTTACCGGCCGGCCCGCTTTCCCGCTTATTTAGCATTTATTATCAATCATCACTCATTACTGGCTGATAGAGGGTGTCAAGCTTTGCGACTCGTTGATTTTTCGCAGAAAAATAGATTAAAATATAGCTTTTTGTATTTAATAACCCATTAAATAATGGCTGGGAATACATGTAGATATTTTAATTGCATGAAAAGTCGAAGAGACCATGGGGTTAGAATGTTTAGATTCCCATCTAAAAATCCCCAATTGTGTAGGAAATGGGTTCTCAATTGTGGTAGATTTAATTGAGGTAGCAGTAGTTGTGGCTTATAATTTTTCTTATATTTTACATTAGGTACCTAGTTAGTAGGCAGCATGCGTAAGCGTAAGGTAATTTGTAAAATAATTAAGACGCAGAGGCACAGAAAATATAGTTACACAACTATATTTTCTGTGGCATAGGTACCACCTAATAAAAAACAAATAACGGCTTTGATTCTAGTAGGTATATAGTTGCTCGAATTAAGTATATATAGTTAGTCATATCACATATGTATATATATATATATATAAACAAACTATACCGGATGTTTCTCAAAATTGGCTCACCCCTATAACTTTTTTGTTTTTAGAGATAAACAAGTGAAATTCGGTGTGTAGGTATAGTATATAAATATATATTTTTTGACGTATTCAATTGTTTTCTGTCACTTCAGGTTTGACCGGAGGTGAACCTTACTTTCTTATATTAAATGGGGAACCCGGTATATTTTTATTTATTTTAATAGTAAATCACATTGTGAATACAATGGCATTTGTCACTTTTGGCATTTCACATCCTAAAATTTTCAATCTAGACTGCCATGAATGAGTTAAAACGGTTCATTTTGGATCAAGGATCAAGTTGCAAGGGAAAAATAGTCTCGATCGAGTTTTACTTTTCATTTTAAGTCTACAAGATCGTAATTATGACGTTTAATCAATTTTTTCAAATAGAACAAAGGTGGCTCATTACCATATCTAGAAAGCGCATATTATTACGAACAATTTGATACCACACAATCGATATTTTGAATAAATTAATATCCCGTATCATAATCTGTCTAAAAGTTCTAATAGTTTATTGCGACGGCCATCGACCAGCATCGTTGATAGTAAAAAAAATAAGGAGGCTTTGGAAAGTATAAAAAAAACGTTATGACATTTTGCGCAGCCATATTAAATTTGTCAGTTTTGGCAGCAATTCTTAAGAAACAATATTTTTTATAATCAGTTCCTTATTACAAATTACCATCTTCGGCCTCATTTCGAAGTTTTTGCACTGACGAGTGGGATGCCGTCTTTTGGAATTACTTTCCGCAAAAAGCCATGCTGCAATAACGGCATTTTTTCTAGCTTCACCATAAATTAATAGCATGTCAATTTTCTAATTTCGACTGTAATTTTCCATTTGCCAATTTGTATTAACGAATTGATTATAAAAAATATTGATTCTTAAGAATTTCTGCCAAAACTGACAAATTTAATATGACTGCGCAAAAATGTCGTAAAATAGATATTTATTATACCAGGGAAAAACTATTAGATTTTAGATTTTTTCAAATCTAATATTTTTCCCGTGTAATACCCTATTTTTTCCAGTGACGGGAAAAACGACGATTTAATATTGAAAAAACATATTACTACAATATATTAAAGTCAGAAAATCGATGTGAAATTTAAATTTTTAAACTGGTAGGTTGTTGTAGTTATAGTGACAATAAACCTGCGTTGCTAAGGAAACCTTTAAAGTAATCAAATATCTGTCAATTTCATTCTGTGATTTGATTTATGTGTAAGTATACATGTAGGCATAAAAGTAATTTTATAAAAAGGGATATTTTGTTAGGTACTTGGCAACAGAGATAAAATGTCAAACGTTTTTCCCGTCACAGAAAATAGTATATTATTTTATATGGAGGAAAAGTAATACTTTTCATGGCGCGCTCGTGTTTAACAGCCGAACGGAGTGAGGCTGGTAATAGAGAGCAAGCCATGAAAAGTAACTTTTCCTCCAAATAAAATATGCTGTTTTTTCTTCAAATGTCGACAAATTAATGCAAAAACGTCTCTTTTTAATAGTAATAATAATTATTATTAAAGATAAGTGGGTTCGCAAGGCGGCTTAGACCGGTGCCGTGTCGGTGAACAGGCTCAGTTTGTTGCTATAGTAATGTCACATAAAGCTGTCAGTGGACACTGTCAACAATAATTATTTTTTTAAAATTGCATCATCGATTGCGTTTTAATTACGTATTGATAAGCAGTTATTGAGTAAGTTCGATTAAATAATAACCAATTTCTTCCTAAATTAGTGATTTTTAGAAATGCAGTCGCAAATTGAGTGATAAATACAAATTTTAGTTTAATAACTCTTGAGTTGTTGACGCTTATTTTGATGTTTGTTTGTATTGTATCTATGTTGATATGACAACACTTTTACCTCCGCCGGCGGAAAAGTGAAAAGTAAAGCTCCGGCGGAGGAAAAACGAAACTTCACTGCCGCCTACACAGTCGAGTAATGATGGATTTACTGACGTTTGAAGAAAAAAACATTTTTTTTAATACTTTCCAAAGCCTCGTTATTTTTTTCACTATTAACGATGCCGGTTGATGGCCGTTACAATAAACTATTAGAGCTTTTAGACAGATTATCATATTATGATACTCAATATTTATTTAAAATATCGATTGTGTAGTATCAAATTGTTCGTAACAAGATGCCCTTTCTAGATTTGATAATGAGCCACCTTTATTCTGTTTGAAAAAATTGAGAAGTCATAATTAGGATTTTGTAAACTTTAAATGAACGTTTGAAACAAATGAAAAGTAAAACTCGATCGAAACTACTTTTCCCTGGCCACTTGATCCAAAATTAACCGTTTTAACTCATTCATAGCACTTAGATTGAAAATTAAATAATGAAACTTTTAGGATGATAAATGCCAAAAAATGACAGATGGGGTGTCATTGTACTCGCATTGTGATTTGCTATTGAAATATGTAAAAATATACCAGGTGTTCCATTTAATATAAGGAAGTACGGGTCCTAATAATAATTTACGTACGAGTTCCGCTCAAACCTGAAGTGACAGAAAACAATTGAACACGTCAAAAATACATATTTATATATTATACCTACACACCAAATTTCACTTGTTTATCTCTAAAAACAAAAAAGTTATAGGGGTGAGAAACACCCTATATTTTTGAAATCAGGAGAAAATCGTCTATAGTTCAGTTAAAAAATATACAGAGTATTCCATTTAAAGTAACGAAGTTGATTTTCATTTGAAAACTTTTCGACCATTATTTATTTCTTTTTTGACAGATTTTGACGGCTCAGATAAAACCCCAATACTCTTATATTTAAAGTTTTTATATAACACTTACGGTTTTCCCTGTAGATAATAATTAAATATAAAAAAGACCCTGTACGTATGCATGGTAGAACTGGAAAGGTAGGCTTATTTTCTAAGAAATTAAAAAAAAATTATCAAATTATTATAAACGATTATTTCCTTCATCGAAAAATGGACCAATCAGAGAGCCCGATTTGCTGAATAAATTTTGTTTAGATAAGTGATTATTGCACTAGACCTGTTTAACAGCGATTAAACTGCGTCCTCCATATTGGATTTCGTTTTGTCGATTGTAGCTGATTCTTGCACTTTTCATTAACGGTTTTTGAAAAAACATTATTTTATAAATGGTTCGAATGATCTATTAATTTTTATTGCTGAAAACTCCGATTTTACTTAAAATTTGTATTTCATTATTTTGGTATGAGGTGACAAAATATGTCAAAATTTTAAATATTTACATGTCGATTTTGATAAGCGGGCCTGGTCAACGCATCGTTGGGGTATGTAACCAAGGTGACAAAAACACAAATATCATGTGAAGCGTCATTTTTAACGTTTTGATATTTATTGTAAAATTTGTTGAAAAATATAAAGTTACCGTTAATTTTTTTAACGGCTTTTATGGATTTAATTTAATTAATCGAGGAAATAATCTAGCCGCATAACACCACTCAAACTATGAATTTAATCCATTTAACTACGTTCAATATTTCTCGCATGATTCTTCTTTTTGACGAATAGTTTCATGCAAAATAATTTATAAATAAAACCTTCGACAGCTTCGCGGTCTCGGATTTTGATTAAATTATTTTCCATTCAACATTTTCAAGAAAAATCATGCTCAAAATGTTGAACGTAGTTTAATCGATTAAATTCATAGTTCTCGTGATATATTGCATGCTATTATAAGCTTCTATATATTGCATGCTATTATAAGCTTCTATCACAGAAAATAAAGTTTTGTGGTAACTATATTTTGCTTTTCTTCTGTGCTTGCTTGCTTCTGAAAAACAACAATGCGTAGAAATTGGCCATTAATATTTTAGGAAGTTAATTATTCATATTTTTGTTAGGAAATGCGCAGTTAGCCGACTTACCAGAGGATATAATCAAACAAAAATATATATGCGAAAACCGCTTTTTAGAGAGTGATTTTAGGGGTGCAAATTTTTGTTTGAAAAAGGACGCATTTCCTCAACCTTATAATGCGGACAATACAGAAGGCATGAAAGTACTCACTCCCCAAAAAACATACGGCAGACGAACATCAGACATTTGCCCAAAACAACTGTTTTCCCATCAAATCGCAGATACATCTTTTTTGTCAGAATTAACTAATTTACCCGAAAATCCAAAAATGACGCCACGGAAAGTTCAAATGAAAAACAAAATTACGCTCCAAATAAAAAAAATTAAAAACTACACTCTTAGAATTAAACGTTTAAAAACTAACATGCAAAAATTTAGGCCATCAATAAATATTTTACCTTTTCTGTCTATCCTAAATTCTGTGGCAAAAACTTTTGTATTAATGCAATTTCGTGGAAAAAGGCGACTTTGGTACAAAAATGAAAAGGAGTTTGCAACTGCATTTTATTATAAATCGCCTGGTGGGTATTTTTTTTGCGGCGACAAGGGCTTAGTCTACCCAGTCCCAAGACCATCCAGGGCTGGCTTAGGCAGAATTATTTTCAGCCGGGCATTGACGAAGGCGTTTTGAAGTTTCTAAAGGCAAAATGCGAAGCAATGCCCGAAAATAAACGAAAATGTATTGTGGCATTTGATGAGATGTCTATAAAAGAGTCGATCGAATATAACAAAAAATTAGATCTTATTGAGGGATTCGAAGATTTGGGACCCTTGGGAAGAAGTGCCAAGCATGCGACTCATGCATTGGTTTTTTCTATTAAAAGCATTTATGGCAAATGGAAATTTACATTATCTCATTTTTTTACAAATAATTCCATAAAAAAATAAAACTAAAAGAATTACTTATTTTTAATATTAAAAGCCTTATTTCAATTGGTTTTCTTCCCAAGGCAATAGTGTGCGACCAAGGTTCAAATAATAGAGGGGCTCTAAGTCTTTTAGGTGTGTCAAAGAACAAACCATTTTTTGAACTTGAAAAACACAAAATATTTGCCATATATGATGTGCCACATTTATTTAAAATCATTCGCAATAACTGGTTAAATGGTACTTTTAAATTATCTCAAAAAATATTTTCATTTAATGTTTTAAGGCAAACCTTTGAAATAGATCGAAAAACAAACACCGCCAGAGCCCTTCCCAAAATAACAGAAAAACATCTAAACCCTAACAACTTTGAAAAAATGTCTTGTTCCCTGGCACTTCAGTTGTTTTCTAGTTCAATGGCAGCGGCAATAAGGTCGTGTATTGCTACTGGACAATTGAGCCAAGCAGCATCTGACACAGCGGATTTTATCTCAGACTTAAACAACTTGTTTGATTCGTTGAATAGTAGACGTTTATTTGTTAAAAATCCTTTTAATTGTGGTATCAGCGATAAAAATCCGCGGGTGTTAGAAACTTTACAAAAAGGAAAACAAATTTTCGAATCTCTTATTAAGGTAACTAATAGTCCAACCAAGCATCGTGAAATGGAAGACAATGAACCTCCTGAAAAAAAAATTCGTGTAAATAGGCTTAAAGAAAGCCGACCACCCTGTTTTGAAGGTATGGTACAGTCCATTAATGCAATTTTGAGTATCTTTGAATCCGAAAAAAATTGTAATTCTTTTCTGCTTACTAATAAATTGAACCAAGACTTTTTAGAAAACTTTTTTTCTGTTGTTCGGCAAAGAGGAGGTTGGAGTTTAAATCCAACGGCAAAGGCTTTCAGATTATCTTTTCGGATTCAAACAGTATCAGGTATTTTACAACCTTCAAAAGCGTCTAACTGTGAAAACGATCCCGAAATAAGTCAATTTTTAATGCCCTTTAATTTTACAGAAAATAAGTCCTTAAACACTTCAGAAATTATAGCGAACACTGAAAGCATAAATATTAACAACTCTGAGGTCGACATACAAGATGTCTCAATAAAAAAATCGAGAAAATCCTGCCTCTCATAAGGTATCACTTGAGGACTGCGCAACATCATATTATGCTGGTTATTTGGTCCGATCTACGCAAATTAAATTTAAATGCCAAAAATGTTTGCAAAAATTGACAAATGAAAGTGAAGCTCTGAACGACCCAAAACAAATTTTAATTCTAAATAAAAATTATGGAGCCAATGTAAATTTATTTTTGACCGTACCAAATAAGGCTACTGAGCATATGGTTGAAAAGTCGATGCACATATTTAAAAAACACTTTGATAAATGTAAAGAACAAGAATTTTTGGCTGCAAAAATAAAAAACCACATAATTGCACAAAACTATTCTTGGTTGGGCAGTCCAAACGATATATGCTACGAACACAAACGCTTTTTAATCTCCAAAATGGTAAACACGAATCTCTTTAAATTTTGCAAATGGACCAATAATAATAAAAAACAAACTAAACAAAAACTTAAAAACCAGTAACCATAACATTAAAAGACTATCACGATTAAAACGAAGAAATACCATATTTTCAGAGTGGCGATGGCGTAGCGTGAGGAAAACATTAAGGGATGCATGCAATGAGCAAAAAGTGGGCTAAGGATCGCGGGCAACATTAACGCTGATCGGCTAAATTTTCGCGCCATGTCTGAACAAAAAAATTTCTCATTGTTGGTGATGAAAGTAAATAAAATATTACTAATCTTTATTCAAATTATTATAACCCTAACTAATCCAAACTAACCCAAACAATTTCTAAATAATTTCAGCAAAAATACACACAAAATTCCGAATTCGTATTCCACTAAACGCGGAAATCAACACTAATTATTATTCTACCCTATTTTATGTCAAATAAGGCGGGAATTTTCAACTAATAGCCGTCGCGCGTCGGTGTTGGCCTCGATCTTTAGACGCGCGCGAAGAAAAATTGTCTGAGCGCATCTAAACTTTGCCAAAATTTGTTAATATGTTATTATCTTTTTCTCTGTCATGGGATATAAAAATGAATCAGCAAAACAATAAGACATACATCATACATATTATATTAGCAATAAAACATTTTGTGTGCTTACTGACTATTGAATAACAAAACCGGAGACGAGACAAAAACATACAATTTAACTTTTAAATTTTTTTAATATTTTATAATTTAATAATTTGTAATTTGTCATTAAAAGCAAAGAAAATGTTCGTAGTAACATTTTCTTTGCTAAAAGGTAAATATCTGAGAGAAGTACGGAATAGTTTTTCGATAATACAGTCACATTTCTCACCAGAAAACGCCCCCGATAGAAGAGCCGAAATGCGACGAGATGTGTTTATTCAATCGCATGACCAAGAACTTAAAACTTGCCACATTCTCCTAGAGAAGGTTCATTGACTACTCGCGGACAACACAATGTTATTTCCCGGCCAGTTGATGTGAGGTACACCGATGCATCCTTGCATCGCATTTTTCGTTCGCTCCAGGTTTCATTGGATCTGGGTGGTCGCGGTCAATCAGTTTAATTATTAAATAATTTTTCTCGCTAGGTATCAGTTATGTACTATACCAGAATAATTCCAGAACAAGCATGATGGATCGAAGTTTATTGTATAGAAATAAAACTAAAATAAAAGACAACTGAATATTGTGGAATTTGATATTTTCTAAAGGGATGCGACGCATCACTCGCATCCATGCACGATACGCCACTAAGCACCATTTCTGTAACAGATTTTGTGTAGTTTTTCAAGACACAGCTAGCAAATATCGGGTGATCAATAACTTGGCATTAATATTCTTCGATACAATAATTAATGAAAAACGTATTTCGTCGTTTTCTAAAATTCAACCCTTAAGGGGGCTAAATAGGGCGAGTATCACTTAGTTTATAATAAAACCTAGCCTTCCCTGGAATGAAGCTGTTTCTCCCTCGGTATGTAATCTACTATTAATTTATGTTCCTAATAATTACCCTAGAAAGCTCTTTGTCGTCTCATCCACTTTTGTCACCTGTCGTCAGTCCCGTTTTTGCATTAACTACAATTGAGCCTATAACCTACGCTTTATGTAACTTGCAACTTTTGTTTTTCTCTGGCTTCAACCGTTTTCCTACTCTACTTAATTGGAAAAAGTAGCCAGCTGATTTTTAATTGTCTATAGCTTGAAATGAAGCAAAATTTGCATTAAAAATGTGTCTAGATTTTTACCTAAAACCAAAATAGATATGTAATAATATCGAGGGTGTTTCATAAAAAATTTAACGTCAGGTTTTTATGAGCCGCCCTATATAATAAAAGATATTTTTAAAAGATGAACTTTAATAGAATAAAATGTTGAACTACAACCGTTGAATTTACAATGTTTTTTGTATATGTAGTATAAATAAGTGGACAGTAGCATAGCGCTACTACCGCAAAACAAACGCCCGCAGGTCCGGGGGGGGGGGTCTCCCGGACGGGGCACTTTTAGCACATAGGAATATGCTGCATTAAGTCGAAATTTAAAAAAAAATAACAGTAATGATTTTTGTTTGACAATCAATTTAATCGATATTTGGATTTAAAATGTTTCGATGTTCTTCTTTATTTTATAGTTACCAAGCTACCTCAGCTACCTAATGAATTTTGTAATTTTTGTTCCTTTTAGTTTTATTATCATCTTTTTGTTCAAGAATTTTGTTGCTTTCGTTTATGTTTTTATTGTTTTTTTTATATTTTATTGTTTTAACATACATAATATTATGTTTTTATACATATTATTTATATGTTGAGAATGCAAAAAATAAATATTATTAAGTACCTAATTTTGTTATTAGAACCTATTTATATATTTTTTTTGGAACAGGAAAAAAATTATAAGTATAAGGCAAAAAAGTAGGTTTACTTAAAAAATTAAACGTATTATATTGAATACCACAGTGAACAGTAAACGGAATGCGAAGCCATAAAGCAGTGTCGGCTCGTGACTTTTAGGTAAGATAGTGCCAAAATTTAATTCTCTCTCTGGCATGAAACAGCTCCCCTGCAAAGGCAAACCGCAGAAAGCTTTGGGGGTGTCACGCCCAATTTTTGCTCAAAGATCGTTAAAAATCACGCCTTACCAAGCATTATTGAAACATTTCTGGGGTGCCACGCCCAAATTATTACCTAAAAGACGTTAAAAAACGCACCTAGGGCTACCATTTTTTGATGGCTCATTCGCGATATTGTCAAAATAGATATAATTGTAAATTTAAAAAATGGAGGGTGTATACTTTTCTATTATAGGTATATCTACTATTTTTTGGGGTTCTAACCCAAGTTTTGTCACGAAACTAACACTAACCAAACTATACCAAATTTCGCGAAAAAATTACTCAAAATTTATCAAAAACTTCTGTTATATTAATTAAAGAAAAAAAAAACACTTAACATACCCCCAGAAATTAATGCTGAAAGTACTTGCAGTTTCCATAAAGACTCCTACCATAGATCAATTTACAAAAATATTACAAAAATTATTATTTACAGTACCTATTTACACACGTGCACAAAATTGGTCTACATAATATTAATATTAATATATAAATAATTTAAGTTCTAGAGTTTCCGATTTATGAAATCCATCTTTCTCTCTGTTTTGCTTGCAAATTATTCAATTACTTTATTATAAAAATATTCAATGACAATTACAAAATGTTTTTCTGCAGACAGCATGCCTAAAGCGTGAATATGTGGAAAAAGGGTTCACTAAAAGATTGCTTATTTGATTCATTTTAAACGTTAATTCAGGCCGATCTTTTTTACTTATCGAAACGCGGCCCGAGCCATTGAATCAGGTGGCCCCGATTCCCTATTTACGGCTAAGTCGCCATCTCAGCTTGCATATGCATCGTCGTGACCCCATTTGACCCTTACCATGGCAATTTGCTGGTGAAGACGCCGCCGCGCTCTTGGCTCGGATAGCCCGATTATCGGGAAATTATTACATTTTTCGATGACTAATATAATAAATCTATATAGATCCTTATAGTCCATTGGGGATACGATGAATATTATTTATTCGATCCATTTTAATTATACGGTTAAATAATATATAGTAAAAAATAGAAAAAATATCTTTGGCAGTTAAACTAGAAATATTAAGAGTCGCTCCGTAGTGCCATGGCCCCTTGTGACAAGCCGCCACTGCCATAAGGCAATAAACCATCATCCGTCCATCCCATACACAGCCGCTTAAACGTAAACAAAAACATTCCATATCCTGTGATATAAAACTTATTGCAAAATTCGTCAACATCGCATTACTGGGTGTTTTAGGAGGTCTAGGCTTCTAGGCAACCAGAAATACTTAATATGCAAAATGAAGCAGCCGAAAGCAGTTTGAGGCTCCATCTATGAATGACCCGGCCAACAGGAAGCCGCTTCTCGTAACGGGCTTCCTTTCGAGGCTCGTTTTAAATGCACGCGACCAGGCTTCTGTTGTGTAACTATATTTTCTGTGATATTACATATGGATATGCCTGAGGCAAATGATTGCATAATATTTGTACCTTATTGAACTTGAAAAGTTATGATGGTTAAGTGCATTTTAAATGTGGATGTGTTGTGTACGGGGCTTAACACTAAACACAGCAAACGCCAATGTGTGTCGCGCGGCGATCGATAAATGTGACGAAGAGGTTTAGAGTCTAGGGTCTACAACGAAGCACTGGGCAATAATGTAACATGTAATCCGGATCTCTCTCCCAATTATATAATATGTAATAAACCGATAGTTGAAATCATGTGTTTTATTGAGACCCCTCGGTACCTCGCAAATAGAATACATAACAATCTGATAACAGATCCTGACGGTTTAAGAAAAATCATCTAACTTTTGCATTTAAAGCTTTTCTAGCTCAAAAAATAAAGGCTGTAGGCGACTGCTAAAATATACGGGAAAACTCTGCACCTTATACTGTTACTATTTCAATCTACCTTTCAGAATGTTCATATATGATTGAATACATTTCATGTTATGTGAAATTAGTGTCTCAAAAACGGATATACCCAGATAAGCTTTGCTAAAATGAAATACATGTTATAAATCAAATGAACTAGTTCTTACCTTGACCATTATTCCAAATAGAAATCCGATTCTCCTCCGGCTTGATTTCGATTTTGATGCAGTCCATCTTCTTGTCTTTTTGCTTATTATCCGCAGCATTAACCAAGATTTCATCAAATATTTTGTACAAACCAGGCACATACTCTGTTTCCTTCTGGACGATCATTTCTTTATCGGTATCATAGATCCACATTAATTCAGTCACCTAAAAGATTTAATTTTCGTGTCAATACTAAACTAACATCAATTGAATATAAAAGGCATTAACTAATTATTGAAAGACCTCTCTCGTAAAAATTAGCATTAAGTCCAACATTCTTATGTTCAAAACCGACTGGTTTAAATGCCAAGATATTTGTTGCAATAAACGTGGAAAATTATGGAAAATCAGACAAATCTGGGTTAACGGCATTGCTTTTCATGAAACTAAGATGTAATATTTAAAAACAATACAGGTAAATTAGTTTAAATAGAACCTATTATAATTACTATTTGATGAAGGCTGCATGTGTGTATGTCATAATAAATAAAAACTTTAAATTCTGAAAATTCCACACAACTTCAATATCTAATAACTTACCTTCTCAACAGACCCAATATAGGTGTCTGGTCTGAGCAGGATGTGCTCTAACTGGGATTTTTTCTGATATGTTTGTTCAATAGAGGTCGGCTTCTTCGATTTAGATTTAGCAGCTGCGGTAGCTGGAGGCGCAGCGTCGTCTCCGCCACCATTAGTGCTGCCATTGGACATATTTGCAAACATAGTCTGAAATTATCAGATGATTAAACTCTTATCTATGAGTTAAAAGAATCTTGGCAAATTTAATATAAAACAATGGAGAAGGAAACAATGATCATACAGGTCACCAAAGTGAATAAATATATAGATGTTCACACAAGTAGAGCTATTAAAACAGTTACAGATAAAAAGTACCTGAAATAAAGGAATAATTTATCAGTTTATTTATTCCACTCTAAAGTGTTTTAGAAATGGAGGAGAATTTGGAATGTTCCTATAGATTTGTTAATAGCATATGCAAACTAATTGTATTAAAGTTATTGCCATCTTAACGTAATAAAAAAATAATAATAAGTGCATTAATTATTTCTTATTTATCTATTATTAAATTCATAGGAATGCCTCAATTTGAAATTATAAAAATACATACGTGATTACAAAAAAATCTGATAGCAGACTAAAAACTTCAAATTGATTATATAACCATAAAATATACACTACAATAAATTAGGCAATACTACATTATCATATTCACTCTAGACTTGAAGTCAGAGAGGGTGCAACTAAAAATTATTCCATTCTACAGGCATTAAAAACACGTAGATATCTCTCGATCGGTGAGTACACGCCAAAATTAGAAAAGCGTCTGTAGACCCGACGTAATTTTCGTTACCGACTCTAACGCCATCTAGTGTAGGTAGCGTTCACTCGAGCGATTGCATTCGCGCTATGTCTTCGCGATGCAATCGATTTCAGCATGAGCGGTAGTGGTCGAGAGGTCTGGATGGTTAGGTCTCAACTCGGCAGCGGCAACTATCGGCGACGGCGGCTCGGGTTCAAATCCCGTGAGTTTATTTTTTTATTTTTTTTAAGGTTAAGTTTCTAAACAGTTTTTTTCTTGATTTTGGGTATGTCATGGGTTAGTTTGGGTTAGCACCTGGTTAGTTTCCTTTTCTTGAGCCCCCGTAGCGAGCGCAGCGCCATGCGAAAAGTGATATTACTTATTGTAATATGTGCCCGTATTTTAGATGCACTTTTTACGAAATATTTTGCTTTATTTAACTAAAAACCAGGATACATTTAACAAAAGCCATATTATAATGGATATACAGCAGCTTGCATGTGTTTCCGTGAATAAATTCACAAAGAATCCTCCTTCTTTGAGAATACATTCCACGCAAGGCCACCTAAGTAGTATAGGTGGCCTTTGGTAACGAAAATTTGGTCGGGTCGCTAGACTATTGTCAAAATTAGTAGTATGATGGCAAATATGTAGACATAAGTCACAAATTCTATTATGAGCTCTGCCATATTATCATTAAAGAATATCAAAGTTAAGAAATGTATTCCTCAAGCCCAAATTTTCACAACTTAAGCATGATAAAAACCTCAATACAAACACTTCAAATAATTTGAATTTGTAGTGATAACAGTACAAAATAAATTTCAGGAAGCTTAATACAGAGCAAAAACATAATCCAATGAAATACATCTTATAACAAAAATAAAATAATGAAATTATAATTATTCAATACTGAACAATTGTCTATGGTTTTTCTTAACCTTACAATTATTAAATGTAGTTTGTCACCTTCTTTGGACATTTCTTCCAAATTTTGAGAAGTTTATGAGGCTTAATGAGCATACATGATGGCGTGCTGTTCTTGACCATAGTGTCCCATTGGATGGGTTTCATACTCTTCTCTTTAATATTTTTAATAAAGCTTTTCCTTATAGGCAGATCAAACAGAAACATCGAAATCGTTGGCTGACTAAAGGCTAAAGAATGTTTGCCAATAACTCGCGGTCCTTACATTTAACCAGGAAGTTTGTTGAATGTAACACTTACTTTAGGAAATATAGGAGTGTATAAGCAATAAGCAAAAGGAGAGTTGAGCGATAGTTGACGATGTGAGTGAGATAAATAATGAAGCTACCATCACAAGAGATGTGATGAGTTGAACAAATTCTACTGTTCAGTAGCTTCTAGTTTATTCATTAATATTCCAAGGTCCGAGGATCCCCTTAAGTATGTCCAATAGCCATGTTCATATACTTTTTCTGTTCCGACTGAGATGTCCAGTACAAAAAATCCGCATATTTCTGAAGAAGCACTGGATAACTAGCCGAGGCGATCAATGTTTCATTTGAGAGTGGTATTTATCTGGATTGTCCAAGTATTCTAAAGCATGCTCTTGTGATTCTAATTCATAAAGCGGGGGCCATGAGGATTCGAGTAATTTCCAACTAATCTCTTCACTACTTAGCTTCTTTAAAATTATGGATGGGACATAGTGAAGAGGGTGTTGAAGGGTGATGGTACTGCTTGTTTTGCTGAGTGAGCGACCTTGCATCTATTAATATTTAATTAAGTAATTTAATCATATTTACGGACGACACAACTACATTAAGGCATGGTAGAGGCCCGAACCAATTAAACTTTATTATGGAGAATATAATGAACGCTTTTCAGCCTTTTGTAAGCCTCACCCACAAACAGAAGAACAACAAATTGTTTATTTTCATTATAATTTTGAACCTTGCTGTTTCATTTTCACATACTTTAAAGTGAAGTTAATTGTCCATTCAATATAGCTTCTGTTAACTTGTTCTAAGAACACTTGGACTAGATGTGATATATCTATGAGATTTCAGAAGCATGAACAACAAACAACAGTAAATTAAACCAGAATATACACCACTGTTATATTCCAAACCATTTAAGATATTTCCGAATTTCGAGTGATTAAATGAGGGACAGAATACTTATTACATACACATGATAGCTGAAAATTTCAATATGACAACTGGACGCCATTGTAAAACTTTTTAAACGCGCGCATTGTAACTGAAATAATTTATTTACATATCTCATATTCAAATTCAAAATTTAACAAACGTGCTTACCTACTTATAAGAAGTTGGTCTTTATGTCTATGTCTATCCCGAGGGGTTTTAATAGTTAATAAATTTAATAGAGTCGGATGTTCAATACAATCTGATGGTATACCAAGCTTATATTCAATGCATCCTAAAAACGTATGCTGCACACGTTCTAATGAATACATTTACACGCACCATAAAATGTGGCGGCCAGACGCATGTTGTACTGCTCTCCATATGGCTTCTTACAAGACACACACAGCAATTTCAGGGCCCGTATATTTGCAAATTCGTTGGTATAACGTTTTGCAAACCCTAACATTTTCAATCCCTTTTGCAACAGATTGCTTTAGGATCAGTAAATGATAGCTTACAGTCAAAAAACACTCAAGTAACAGAAACTCTCAACACAGACCAAGACACAATCGCCCAGTCAATAGAAGTCCTAAAAAACTGAATGTATTCACATTTTTGGTGTTTAATGCCATATTGTCAATACACTATTCATGAAACCTTGAAAGATCATCCTGCATCTCCCCACTCACACAGTTCGAGTTTATGGTTTTAAATATTTTCAGATCGTCAGCTTTTAACAAAATATGGCTATGCAGAAAGCAAGTGACATCAACAAACAGATTGAAGGATTCAGATCAAAATTTGATAGCAGTTAAGGGATTCACTCCAACAAGTGTCCAAAAAAAGGTACATGCAAAAGCCCCTATCGTCACATCAAAACAAAGGAATCAGAAAGTAGCTACAGCCAAAAAAAATATGAAGATAAAACTGATAAGCTGAAAGAAAATACTAGACGAATAAGTAGAATTGGTATTAAAAGAACTCATACTTAAGTGCAGCATGCCATCGAAGATTGTTATATATTGACAATCTTCAAGCTAGGACTACAACAGACCAACTTAAGACTTTTATGGAGCAAGAAAACCTTCCTATACTTTCATGTGAAAAGATGATTATAAAAGATCAGCACAAAGCAGATTTTGAAATAGCAATAATTGATCATCAGTAAGAATAATAGATATTGGTGAGCACGAAATGGCCTGTAGATGTTGCACTTAAACCATTTATAATAAATCACAGACAAAGAAATAAAATAATGACATCTTGTATGCAAATAACAGAAGTATTATCGCAAGCAAAGATGAAATAATTGTAAAAATCTTTATAAGTAAGCCGAAAATTATTGTTTGAAACATGCTGTACCGAAAAGAAGATGTAGACATTTTTGTGGATGGCTATAACACTAAAAGATGTGTCTCACATTCAAAACATACAGAAGGGATCCTCATTTTTGGGCAAAATGCAATATTAATAAATTAATAGCTAGACATATCCTGGATAGAAACTATTGGATACAGTTTATTGAGATTAATTTGTATGGACTAAATTGGTTGATAGCAAGATTATGTCATTCACCAAGTGGAAGCCACCCTGTTTTTATTAACATAATGGAAGAGACTTTTGAAGACCTATGTTATGGTAATCATTTTTCGATAATAGGTGATTTTAACTTAGATTATAGAGATAATAGTAATTTTTATACTAGGAACACTAAGAATCTATTGGAAACCTTTTGAATTGAACAAAATAGTTATTTATGAAACAAGTGTGTAAAGTGACCCCTTTTTACGAATGCGACAATCCCATGAATAAATAAAAGTTACTTTATACATGACTAGCATACAAAATTTTTTCTACTTCCGAAAAATATGCAAAAAATAAAAATATTTTACGCACTAGTGCGTAACAAAATACTTTACGAACTAGTGTGCAAAATAAATTATTTTACGCACTGCACTAAATGTCAAAAAATACGTCAGATTTACTTTACACACTAGTGCGTAAAGTAATTTATTTTACGCACTGCATAAAAAGAGGCATATTTTACGAATCTTAGAGAGTGCGTAAAGTGAGTATTTTACGCACGGTAATATTTTATTGAATTGTAGGTGGAAAACAAGAGTAGACATTCTCCGGATCACATCACAGGGCTTCAGAGTTGCTCGCGCATTACATTGTTGACAAACACCGTATCTTTATGGTCCAGCGAATTGCTTTCAACTGGTCTAGTAGCTCAGTGAATGGATGCTGTGTTTGTGATACGGCGACCAGGATTTGATTACTCGATTTCTTTTTATGTTTTTCAGTTACGTTTTTTTCTTTTTTTAAATTTGGGTTAGTTTTCGTTGGTTGCGCCCCGGAGCGAGCGGAGGGCATTTTATGAAGTGAAAATGTAAAAATACAAAACTAAATTCATGCGTTTGTCAACAATGTGATGCGCTCAATACTGAAGCCCTGTAATGTGGTCCGGGCAACGCTACGTGAAAGCAAGTGGGTGTGACGTAGATGAGATTTTTAGTAATATTTTTAGTAACTAACAATCCAACACATCCAAATATCACTTGATAGACAATATCCTGTGATCGAAATCATTGCAAAAAGAATAAAGTACTCATGGTATGATGGCGATGTCAGGGTAATAGCTGCAGAAAGATAAGAGCATATCAAAATTACATAAATAGAACCAGATAATGAGGACGAATTGTGGAATGAATTTAAAATACATTGTAAGGCAGTTCTTAATCGTTTAAAACATTAAAAAATAAAATAAAATAACAACACTATTTTCTATTTGTTTCTTGTTGTAATAACTAACTCCATCCTTCTCTTGATGTCTCTCTCAAGAAAATATACATAGATAAAAATAGACATAACTTATTTATTTCTTTATTAACGGGCAATAGGCCCAATATATATGCAACTTAAGAAAACATAAACTGTAAAATAAAAGAAAAGTAAAAACTAACCTACATTATAAGGAATTAAATACATTACACATTACTATCACAATTATAAAATGTGAGACACTAACTATAGACAATTCAAAATGCAAGTCGGACCATCCCAAAAATTATTTCTAACAACAATATCAACAAATCAGTCCAACTCAGCCGTGTATTGGGTAGGAAGTTAGCTTTCTCTGGTAATCAAAGAATTGTCTTCATAATTTGTTCTATGGGAAGCTATGTGGGTGGAATCAAGGTGCTTGTCTGGTTTGCCTAGCAGGCGCAAGAAGATTAATTTTATTGAGAAGCTCAGGACAGGAGTTCTTGGAACTCGGTTCTCTCGAAACAGGAGGTAGTGCCGTTTAAATCCAAGCATCCTTTTTGCCGTATTTTTTTGTCATAGTGTTCACAGTAAGTTCATTTGCAATCACGATAGACACTCAAGTCTTTTACAAGAGGCTCAGTCCTTGGTGGTTTATTGTCAATGCTGTATTGAGGAATATAGTAACCGTTTGAATTGAACTACACGATACTTATCGATATTATTATATGACATATCATTGTCCAAGCATCAAGAGAAAATTGTATTTGTCATTTTGTAAGGTGGATGTGTCCTGTGTGCTTGTAATAATGGCATATAACTTCATATTGTTGCCGAAGAGCAGGTAGTTAGATGATAGCTTGTTGCCTAGATCATCATTTATGAAAATACTAAAAGAAGG